>JAECUM010093319.1:0-48869 GCA_016617855.1 Megalonaias nervosa
CAACATAATATGTGCTATCATTATAAGTAACATAGTCAGCTTTGCGAATATTTTGTGTTGAAATTTATGGCCTGCGACACGCACACTCCACAAGATATGGCAAAGCGGATAGTTTAATATACCTTATGTTGCCCCATTTTGCCTCTCATTTTAGATATTTGTGTATCTAAAGTTTACGCAAACAAAATTATAATTTTACATACGAGCTGACTGGATTTAATTTATTTATGAATTGTTGGTCCCTTTATCGTGGTTTTGCTGTGTAGAAGAGCAAAAGTAAATCAGAAGTCAGTCCGAACAAATATCGTTAGACGCCTGATTTCAGTCTAATTACGTTGAGAAACTGTGGGGTGGAAACATTACTTGTTGCCACTTAACTGATACATTACTATTCAACTTCACAATTTCTCCTCCATCATTATGTATGCATATCACATCTACATAAAACTTGTCATTGTACGTAGTATATATGGGTCTCTTCTGTGGCACATTTGCCGTCATTGTTACGTTGGCTGTACCCAACCAATTATAGTTCGTTCCTCACAGCATCGCGAATTATATCCGAGTCTGTTTCTAATTGGATTTTCAATCCAACGTCTCGAAATGTATTTAAAATTACTGAATTCATTTTGTGCACAAATGAGTCGATCATAATTCATAATGACTTACAGCTCAACACTTTAGATTCGATACATGCTGAAAAAGTCTGGTTTGTGCACGTGTAATTCGCCATGTTCGTCCTGAGTTTTAGAAAAGACCATTTTTGACATAGCAACAAAATCAAAGGGAGGCAACTACATTATGGCTGAATACAGCCAAATAGGAAATCTTTAACACTCCTTAATGTAACGGCGGCAGTGACAAAGTTTTGATGTAAACAGACCGCCCTGTTTAAGCATGTATTTACTTAGATGTGTTGCGCTCTAGGTCGATTCAAACGGTTTTGAAATACTTCGTGCGCGAAACGCATTAATTACTTTTAACTACATTTAATGACGGTAACCTGAAAATTCGCTGTGCTGCAGACGCGGATATCATTCACGATTTTGTGCGTAACGAACTTTATGTCAAAATTTGATTCTTTATGAGACATAAGACCTCACTTTGATAGACACACATCAGACAATAGATAATAGTTAATAGACATATTTTATTTATAGTCAGTTTACATTTACTTAATAAGAAACTTTCGCTCATTATTTTGCTGATTGAAGTCAATAAAAGTTCAATTGATTTTAAATGCATTCATACGTGCATCAGTTCATACAGGCAATGCGTTACATGCTTGCACGCATGCATACAGATTGTTGTTGTTGTTGTTGCTATAGGGTTTAACGCCTTTTGTCAGCACAAGATAGGCTATACATGGCGGCCAGTATAAATGGTGGGGGAAGAACCAGAGGAAATCCCAGAAAGAGCCACCGACCCACTAGAAGCTACTGGCAAACTTTCTTACGTACCCACATTGGCGCATGCATACAGATAAACTTAAGCATATTTACACAGGTAAATACACAGAATACTTCAGGCCATATATACATACGCACATAAATACATACATATTCACACATAAATACAAATATTCTAACTTATTTGATTAGGTTGCTAGTAATTTGAAATCTTGTATTTGTGCTAAACAGACATACAAATTTAATTTCCAATTTAAAAGTTATAGGAAGGAAAATCGATTTTAAAAGAAGATTCTTGGCTAAAATAATTAGCAGATTAAATATATATACATAAATAAAAGTTATCAAATACAAACTTGGGTTGTAGTTATTCAAGGTAATAGCGTTCAATTTGTAAGGACAAAGAGTTGGCCAATACTATGCGCATAAATACTAAATTTTAATTTAAGATTAAGATTGGTGTAAAATAGCCGCAACGTGCATCGCATACAGGAAACATATTTGAGGAAACAATAGTGGAATTGAAACCAAGTAACAGCTAGAAATAAAACTACAGAACAAAAAACTAAAACACTTCAGCAATAAGTAATATACATCTAGAACAGGAAACAAATTCTCTGCAACTAAATGTAAGCAAGAAAAAAATCCATATTGAAGTTCTAAGTAAATCTACAAAAGTATGAACTAAGACAGCGCACACGCAGCAGAGAATGGCAGAGGCGGCGTATTATGTACTATATTTACAGATTGCTAATTTGCATCAATCCCTACCAGACGTGGTCTTCACAAAGATTATATTGTTTAAATATATGGTTGTTAGAAACTTGTTTGGGAGGGAATTAATGAGATTTGCACCTAAATATCCAAGAGATCGTTGCACATACATGGTTGTGCCTATTTTTGGAATCTCAAAGATGTTGCATGCCGAAAATTATGAAATTAATTTTTGAGGGGTTTCAGTTTTGCTATTTTTGTTAAAAAACTAGACCATTCAAGTACCTTGAATATTGCTTGTCAGAAAGTTTGAACAAACAATACTCTTTTTAATTTTAATTGTCTGCATTGTCTGACTATTAATATTGCACAAAGAGTTTACATTTGTTGTGTGAATAAAATGACTACGAAAAACAAAAATTATAATTTTTGTCACAATTCGGGAATGATTTTTGCACACAGGCCTGTGTTAAACGTGAATATACGAAAGACTTAAATGTACACTACAATAGGTGCCACAGATAGTAAACCGTACTTAAAGGGTATATGCACATCATTGAAACAATCTGACAAAGCAAAAGAATAATCAAGCTTTACTGTTACTATCGCTGACTATTACACATAATGTGTACAGTTCCGCAACTGATATATCAAGTCTCGCGCGTGATTAGCGGCCTCTAAAAAAGTCTAGGTTTTGGTACAAGTTGCATTTAAATGGTACGTTAATAGATATGTCTCCTAATTCACCGAATGAATAGGCATCGAGTCTTTGTAATGCATATAAAACATCGAATAAGTAAGATTCCCGATTGTAGTGTATAGCATCGAGTTCTACCTTTAAGGTCGTGGTGTGCAGGAGCTTGTGTTTTGTCATCAGCATAGTTATATACATCAGAATCATTTATGAAAAAGAAGGTTTTGTTAACAAACATATGAACAAATTGGGTACGAGAAATTGCCAACTGAAGAACCCTTTTTCAGACACCTGCTCATGAATCATTTGAGTTTCCTGCTTTGTGTCATAGAATTACACGGTGTTTACTATCAAATCGAAATGTCCATACTCTGTCAGTTTAAGAATGAAGAGTCTATTGGGGATAGACAGCCTAATAATATTGATATATCCATCATAATAGTTGTTGAATAAACGGTTTGGTCTATAGTAAAGTGCTAGTGTCTCTGGTGGTCTGATTATTGATATTGAACAGGTAAAATTCTTTCTGAAAGCAGAAAAGGATGGATATAACAATTTTTCAAAGTAATTAGTAATATGATCACATATAGCTCATTAGAACAGTTTGGATATGATTAGGAGAACACTAACTTGACAATAAATTATGCTTTTCTAGTGGCTTTATTTTCTTGTATATTGGAAGAATCAGGGTTTCATTGAATCAGGTTGAGAAAACCCTCATAGCAAAGCTAAAACTTAATAGTTAGGTTATCATGCCAGGACTTAGTAGTTGTAATAGTTTAGGCGATAAAAGATAAATCCCAGTTACCTTTCCAACGCTGATATTTGATAAGTCCTCACTGACATAAGATAAATCTAATTTTATTTGACATGCAAATGTTCTCTTTGATAGATAGGATGTTCGTCGTTAGGTAGATGGTTATTGTATTGTGAGACATTTACGAAGAGATCATTAAAGATCTTTGCTGCACAGGTCTGATCGTAAATACAATATAATCTCTTTGTTATAGGTTAATTGATATTTGTAACTATCTGATCAAGAATCAAAAGACCACAGGTCTTATATTCAAGACTTGAAGAAACGCATTGACTTTGCCTGTCAGATAGCCCCCGGGGAAACCATGAAATGGTAGATGGCGTATTCCATTGTAACAAGATAACCAGGTTAGATTTCGGATTTATAACAGAATACTTTTGATGTAATTTAGAGACATTTTCCAACGCTTAATAAGCAACTAGAAACTGTATGACAATAAACTGCAGAGGACAAACCGGACGACAAAATGTAACTATTACGTTGAGAAGAGGGATTATAATCACGATTTTGTGGCGTATAAATGATATTTTGGAATTTAGAAATGCCAAATATAGTATTAATGAAATAAACGAGTAATCGTTGTTTTTAGAGAAATGTGTGATAGTGGGAAATGGTCTTGTTAACTTTTTGAAATGTTCACGAACTTCTAGGTTTTCTAGTTGCTAGGTTTATGCCTTTGATTGAAATTACAAGAAAACTAATAATGCAAAGAAAGGTAAAAGGACGTGCTCAGAAATAAACTAAACAATTTATCTGTGACCCACGAAGTAACAACCTATTACACTACCAACAATTTAATGTAATACTGCGACAAAGTTTTCAAGCCTCTTTTGATAATGTCAAAAATGATTCACGTGGAGTGAGAGTTGGTGAAAAAGTACAATTGGTGCAAGAGATCGAGACGAAGCTGGAAGAACTGTGCGTCCTGCACAATTTCCTATAAGCATTTATCTTAGTCATCGCTGTAAACAATGTTACATTTTTTCTGGCTTTAGTTTTGCACTAAGGCGACGTTTACAACGTATTATTCGTTATGTTTTTTTCAATCTAAGCTTTTAAATATTTTCATATTTTCTGTTTATCCAACTAGTTTTTACATCATGATTTTAACTTTGCCCAGTTCATTCTGGAATATATTTTTACCGGATCATTTGCTTCTTTCTTTATATCCTCTTCAAGAACTTCAAAGATGTTCGAGTTCTATTTGAAAAGTACTATTGTTGATGCTTCAATATCACCAGTTCTTGTAAATATTAACCCCTGTTTCTTCGTGCGTGACAATATATTCTTCATCTGAATATTTTAATATAAAATATAATTACGTTAGTCAGTCACAAACTTATAATAATAGTTATTTTGTAGCAATGGATTTGTATGGCTAAAATCTTGCATTTTGGTAATGGTTGTCATATTGTAATTGATGGATCAATCGGATATTCAGACTGTGTCTGTGACCTTTGTCTTTCTCCAGGTTCTGTGTCTCCGAGTTCATTTAATCAATCCAAAGATTCATATCTTATGGTGGAAGTAGTAACACTTTTCTTATTCACTTAAGTGTTAATAATCAATTCATTCATACGATTGTATCATCTGAGTTTTATCTCTTGCAAACTAGCTGACTGAACATTCATTTTACGATGTTAAGTAATCCTTGAATCAACTGTACCACGGTATTTGATTCTACGATTAATTGTACACGGCTAATAATTTTGTCATGTGTGACAAACTTGAAACATCTAGTACTTATTATTCTATAAAACCTTGAAATTAACGTTCTTCTGATTATGTTAAAAATTACTAAATGTGTAGTTTCTACAACCTAAACGCTCTAATATATTGTTGCAAATCTATTTCGTCTCATCAAGATGTATCTTTTTCCTGCTTTCGTTGTTTTAAGATAACATTGAAAGAGCCGTGCATAACATATGTTTCTTCCTGTTTTTGGTTTCTTACGTATCGGCTCGATTAAAGTAACATAAAGAAAAGAGCGAAGACAACAAGCTTTGTAAGTTTTAACAGAAATAATTTATTTCCCTAGAAAACACGGTGAAAAAGTGAAAATATGAAGAAAATCCAAACATTTGTCCTATAATTGTGAAAACATGTAAGTCCTATCAATAAACAGTTCTAATTGAAGCTAGTCTGAATCTCAATTCCGTTCCAAGATGGTGGATGATGACGTCAGACGAAGTGTTTACTCAAATGTCAAGAATTTTCACTTTGAATCACAATTTGTACTGTTCTGTTCCAATTTAGAATCAATTTCACTAAATGTCTTTATACAAAGCCACTTGTGTAGTTCTCTAGGATAAACAATTATTGTTTAACAAGTAGATGAACTACAGCTGTCATCTGTAACAATATACATCTCGCTCTACAGACGTACAAATGAACAACTTTTTCCAGCACCAGAAAAAGAATACCTTCTTCTCACGGTATATGAACGACTCTACAAGGTGTTAAAATATGCCTCTGACCCCCTATTTCACAGATACCTGTGTATTTAAACTGAACGAAAACTTCATTTCATGCACACGCACGAAGAACGCATGGTGATTCCAAAATCTCACCACACATTACAAAGTGTAAGCAAGTATAATTAGAAATGAACTTGGCCACAACCAATCACTTTTGCCGACTGTTTACTTAAATCGACAATCCATGGCATGTAAAATCGTGCTCATGCTAGTCATATTTACGTTCTAAATAAACACGATGTTTCTCTCAAAACGTCAGATCCTGTGAACATGATCATCATAACAATAAAAATTATATAAAATGATACAAAAATGAAATAGAAAGAATTCAAACTTTAAGACACAAGTAATTAAACTACATGGTCGTAACAGGTTCTACTTTCTGAAACCATGCGTCGTTTTCAGGAAACGCATCTGTTGTTGCCAAAATTTATTTGTATCTATCATTGCGCGTTTGTAATTCTTTCGTGGTTGATACTGGTCACTCACACTAGTAACAACGATCCTTCGGAATGGAAATACTTTTCTAGCAAACTTGTTTAACGCGCAGGTAAATTGTTCTGTTGACCATTCTTTCAGTTGAATAAATGCTACTATAAATATTTTCTTGTTTAATTATTTCCATCCAATTAATTGATATTCGTGTAGTTTAAAGATCGTAGTATATTTCCGTAAATGGTAATCTGTTTCACCCATTATAATATGTTAAAGCTATCTAACGAGTACATTATGCATGGCAACATTTGGTGTGATCACAAGAAACAGATCTTATATTTGAAGTTATTTGCAAATACGAATTGTTGTACAGCCTTAGGTTGTGCTGAATATTGAGGCTGGTTATTCACCAAACGTCTTCCTATTGGCCACCATTTGCAATGTTTTTCCGATGTCTCATTTCAGCCGTCAACGTTTCTGTAAGTGGCTTGAAACAAATGACGGTTTGGTAACCTTTGTCGTTGTTGTAGGGACTTTTACTAAGGATAAGAAACTTCATTCACACATGATAGTTTGAAGAATATAAAAAAAAAATTGCTGTTAGAATCACAACGTAAATAAATATGTATCATGAATGAAGTATTTTTTCTAGAGATAGATATTTCACGTATGTAATAACAGCACATCAAGCATTAAAGACATAGACACATTACAGTACAGTACAAAATCTATTACCTAGCAGTGACGGGTACAATACAGTCATGTCAAGGAAATTGCTTATGTTGTCCTTTGACTGCATTATATACATTATATACTGGAAAATTATGCAATTATGAGCTAGAGAAAAGGGAACAGTACAATTTTGGTCAGCCCCCTCCCCTTACTTTTCGATGGGAGATATTTCAAAATTTCTTTTCTAATATCACTGGCAGTTGAAAAATCATTAACTCATTTCATTGAAACGATATAATTAAAAACAAAAAGATCATATTTTAGGAAGTGATTAACCATCAGCTTGATTACAAAGTTTGCAGGTTAAAAAGTAGTTAGACGATTGGAACAAATGTGTGTTTCACAATAGACCAATACCATCATAACAGTTAGGGAAGCCGATATTAAACCGGATTCAACAGTGTGGTAAAGTACCGCGTTACACAAACATGTTGTATCAGCTCTATCACACCGTACCATGAGCTTATATAATAGTGTCTGTATGTGATTTGGATTTGTAACGTAGCTTTAACATATTGTCAGTCATATCGCTATAGTGTCTGCAGTGTGGCAGTTTATAGTGATGTCTAACACCAGGGTATCATGCCACACATATGTAGCATCATGTCCTACCCAGTCACATTATCCTGACACCAGGCCGACCAGTACTAACAATAATCTCTTACTGCTGAGCTCCTAGCAAGGCAGCTGTTAGTGTCATTATTAAAGTCTTTGGTATGGCTAAGGCGGAGTTCGAACCCGTGATCTCCCGTATCCGAGGCGGACGCTCTAACCACTAGGCCACCAGAGCTGTCAGAACGTATATAATATAGGTTGTATATACATTGAACATCACTTTTAAAGAAATTACTTTTTATGTACGTGTTGTTCTTTTGAAACAGCAAGCAACATATTGTTCTGCTACTTGACTGATTTATAGAGAGGAAAACTTTTGGGTTCTTCACTTGTAAACAAGTTCATTTGTATTTATACTGGCTGATCATATAATGATTTAATTCCTAGCTGCATGAAATGCAACACATGATAAGACCACTCCCTATAAAGAAAGTCTAATTGAAAATACTTTTAAAACACTATTCTAAACAGGATTTGATAATCAATCGGATTGAAATAGTAAACTATTCATTCTAGCGAACCTTAAAAGAAATTTCGCAAAAATAGTGGATAAATTTGTAGAGAAGTTTTTGAAATTCACCAACATCGAGTTTTGGTGACCTTTTGTATCGAGTGGGAAATTTTAAGTAGAAAACTGAAGCACATTGCTCTGCTGCCTTGTACTCTGAGTGTCCTCACTTGTAAAGAATAGATTAATTTAGGTCCGTAGATAAGGCAAAAAGGAAGGATAATATCGCGCATGCTATCGCTTTTTTAGAGATGATTGAATGAAAAGTATAAATACATGAACTAACTAATATTACACAAATTATAAAATCCCTAAAACTAATCAAAGGTAGTTGAGAGGTATAGTACTAGAAACAAATACTCTCTGTCTGAAGAGGGTGAATAAAAATATAAAATAAATGGTTATGTCCCAAATCTATCAAAGTATTACGAGAGAGAGAGAGAGAGAGAGAGAGAGAGAGAGAGAGAGAGAGAGAGAGAGAGAGAGAGAGAGAGAGAGAGAGAGAGAGAGAGAGAGAGAGATCGCCCATTAGGGAAGTCACACTATACCACCCTATGATTACTTTCATTTCCAAACTGTGAGCAAGTTAACTTGGAGAACGTTTCAAACGACAGAATACACTTACATCGTAAGATACAGGAATATTAAGTTTGAAGTTCTCACAGAGGAATTGGTCGCATTCATCATTGGCTTGTTTCAGTCTTTGTTGAAGTTGAACGACCGTGTAAGGCAGCAATCAAAATCATTTGCATCTCTCTATCATGCATGAGTTAAGCTTACATGCTAAAGTAACGGAAAACGTCAATGAAATATCTAAGTAGCAAATGTACTGCTAAAATGATCTCAACAGACAATTCTCTTGCGAAGAAACTTAGAAATAATTTGTAATCATTTGAAGTAGTAATATTATTCAAATAAATGATTTTCTGTGTATTTGTCTTTTGTTAAGAAAGTTTGAGTGAATCTATCTAAATGGTGGAAAATTAAATGGTCCCTAAGATTTTTAGTTGCAGTATTTGTGAAACAATTAAAGCAGAAACCTTTCTTTGACTAACATGCGAAGATTATTTCGCTCATGAAATTTTGTATATATAGAACGGTGTTATTCTTTTCTCGTCAGTAATGTTGCAAACCTACAACCTATAACCAATTGTCTGGAAAAGAAATTACGCATTAGTTGTTTGAAATGATGGACTCAAGGCTTCAGCGTTTTAGCCAGCGAAGCATTCCAAAGTGTGCAGTTATTTGTATTGTTTTTCATCTGTCTAAGCTAGAGTGAAAGCAACGATGACGTTCTGTGTCACCCAGTACTGTCACAGAAGTTTTTTTCGGAGGTTCATCTTTACAATTTTGAAGAGAATATTATTGATCACTACCGTTGTCAGCTTCCTCCCCATGACCAAGGGACACCATCGTTCGGTTTCTCCTGAGAATTATGTTCCCATCCAAGTACGAAAGCAAATGGCTTGTAGAAAATTTAGAACTACAGCTCACACTTACAAGGTCGAACTGAAGGCATTAAAGTCCCAAGTCCCTGCAGAGAAAGGAGCTGTACTTATTAAGATTTATTATGATCTATGTTAGAAGAGTTGAAACGATGTAACATCAAGATCGTTTGCGACTTTCTATCATCCATGGCAGTTTGAAATCTCCTATCTTCATTGCATTTAGTAGACCTATCCAGTTAACATCATCCTAAATATTGGAGACAGCACATTAAAACAATCGAACGATGCGTTTAACGTAAACAACACGTTTCAGCTCCTTCAGGCAGCGAACTTATCTTTCATCAGATCCTGATTACTAAATTATTGCCGATGACAAACACATGAGGCAAACAGAGGAGGATGTGTACTCTTAGTGATATTAGTATTTTTATTTTTGAGCAATCCTACCCGTTTCGTCTTTCTCCATACTTTAGTTGCATAGTGTTATAAGAGTTGTAGGGTTTGTTGCGTTATAGTACTTTAGTTCACTTAATAGTGGCTTGGTTTGTACCAAATCACCTTATATTATATTTTATTCTTAACTGTTAGCAGATATGGTTGCAGGTGAGTAGATATACGTTTTGGTTTTTATGCTGATGCTGGTCAGTAACTGTGTAGCTCAGTACTTGTAAGTAGTTCTGCCTTTACCATTTCCACTTGTTCCCATACTTCCACATACGTTAATCCTTTTGATATTTTGAAATTATAATGTCCGTTGTCACCATACAGGCCATCTTGTTCAACCATTGGACGTATTACACATTCGCATTTCCTTTTGTCTCCACGATAATAATGTTAAAATTATGTACCAAAGATACTTCTCCTTGTCGCCATAGAAATGCGTTATTCAATATAGTGGCACTTTTGGTATTAAGAATTGTTAAGCTGTGCTTTGGCTATTATTGTGTGGATGTTTTTGATGCAAGACACTTATTGGTATGTAATTGACTTGACTTTGAGAACTAATATTACTTCAGACTAGAGCAACAAAACTCGCATCATTTGCTACATTGACAGATGATGATCTGTCTTTCTTGTCCAATAAGCCAGTAAGCCTTTACATTTATCAATATTAATACCCACTATCTGATTATTATATACTCAAAATCTTCTAGTGTATATCTGAACTGTCGAGTAGGAGGGAAATTGAAAGAAAAATAAATTAAGGGGCGGAAGGCTATTCTTTTCCATACAGTGATACAAAAGCTTACGTTTCTGAGCGGAGTGTGTGTGTATGTGTGTGTGTGTGAGAGAGAGAGAAATAGCGCTTGCAACTTACAACGTATCTTTAATGTTTATAATTAATTATACAGTGAATTTGTCCAGATATGTGGTCGTTTTGATAGATGATTGTAAATCAAAGACTTTTCAGATTAAGGTGACATTGTTCTTCTGGGTAAGTAAAAATGCCCTGATAATTGACGGACAAATTGGAACATATTTCCCTAATATAAGAAAAATTATAGACAAATATAGAAATTTACTATAATTGCACCAAAGATTTGTTTGATAAATTGATAATTCCTAACATTCTGGATTATTGTAGTAAAGTTTTGTATTTCCCTTTCTTACTAAAAATGTTGAGTGAGTTGATTTACAATTTCGTAAAGTGTTATTTGGGGAATAATCTGACCAATCTGATTTTTGTGTGGTAAAGTTTACCCTTTTAGGTATGTGTGCGAATCTATGCGTTGTTCTCAGTCTGTAAAATACTGGATTAAAAATAGCACAGGTAATATAACAAAAATTTGTAAACTTTTATATAATTGTTTTCCATTCATGCAAATGTATTTCCAAATAAAAGACATTTTATAACTTTAATAATAGATCTTTGCGCTACTCTCTTAGATTATACGAATTATAACCCCAAAACAAACTGTTGGTGAACCTGATGTTTGTGTATCACTTTAAAACAAAGAATTAATAATTAATTAGTTTAGTCAAAACTGCCATTGTGGATCTGACAATTCTAGTAGAGGTTTATTTAATAAAGGCGTTTGCATGTTTCAATTACATCCTTGCTGGCATTATATTACTTAGATTCTTTCTGCATGCTTTGGCACAGTTGAGTGTCATCATATAGATTAGAACTTAAAGCGGGAAGATGACAGAAGCCAGATAGTGCACCAATTAATGAGCTTTCTCGTAGAGAATATCGCCCAGTACAAACTTCAAAAGAATTGAAAAAAATGCTGGAAAAGTATGTCACAAGGGATCAGATAGGAAGAGTTGCAAGGCAATGTGCAAATTCAAGAAACATTTAAACTTCTAAGAATGCAAAAACGAATATTGTAACAAATGCATTTTTTGGAGAATAGAAACAAAAATATTTCAAACAAAGATAAGAAAGCATAACATTAAAAATGTTACAAAAAGAAAAAGAACAAAAATATTTGAAACAAAATTTAAAAAAATAAAAATAAAATAAAAGGTAAGAGGTTTGAAAAGTAGAAAAATAGTAAGAAGAATTACAAAAGTCAATTGGAAGAAAACATTTCTTAAAACGCAATGTTTGAATACAACATAATTAACAAAAATGACAATGAAGTTTTTAAAAGACTAACAAATAATTTTAAAAAAATCATAAAGTCAAAATGAAATATCAAAATCTCGTGTATGTACCAAATACATCAAGTAAAATATATTTGTTAATCACGATGAGGCACAATGATGTGCTGGAAAACATTCGCATAAAAAATTAAAAAACAATCAATTGAGAGAATGAAAGAATATCAAGAACTGACACCACTTTCAAATAATATATAAAAACAAAATATTAAATTTTAAAGAAAAAAAAAATTGAAATTAAATATTAAAATAATTTCAAAGAATACACAAACTGCAAGAAATGAAACGGATTGTAGGGGATGCGCACAAGCATTCAAACGCAGAGCCTAACAGACATGCTTATATATCATTACACAGTTACAAAACGGAGGTGGTAGCTCACACAGTTATATTCATTATCAATACATCTTACACAAGCAAAGGGGGTGCGAGGTACTTAATTTTTTTTTTTTTTTTATAGCAAATACACTCAGTCAAAATGAAAACATGTAATTGAGTCAATTGACACCACAGGGACTGGTGCTTGATGCTCGGCGCTCAGTAATGTCCACCAACGCTTGGTAACACTTTCGAGCGAATTCACGTCTCTACTCCTTTTCCCGTATCCAAACCTAATTATTTGCCCTTGAATCGTGTTCAGAAAAGTAATTTCGTTTTTCGTCCCCTGTGACATTTAATAGTTTTTGGTTACTCTTTTCACATTTGAGGAGCAGCTGTTTAGTGATTTCAGCCCGACTCTTCTAGATTAGTCGTTAATAAATATGGGCCCCATGTTAAACAAACCTTTCTGAGTTTCCAATGTTTCTTCGTTGTATACAAAAGCCAAACAGCCGTCGAATTAATATTAGACATATCTTCCACTTTATGGCAAGCATTTTGATCAAATGACCATTTCACGGCAGCAAGTTTCAACTCACGAATCCCAGACAACGTGGGCTATCTTCCATGAATTCGAAACCATCTTTCGACCAATGAAACCTCCTCAAGAGTATGGATTTTGAAAGAGAATTGAATCCTCAAATATTAGCCACATTTAACCTGATGCCATCAGGAAGGTACCTAAAGAGTACCCTGATTTCATAGTATGCATGCACAGTAACATAATTATTCCACTTTCTCCGACATTTTTACGTCATTGTTATTTACATATATTAGCAGATGTCAGGCATGCTGCTAGAGCAGTTGCAGATCAGTTTTGTTTATCGATCGGTATTAAATGTATTGAGAGATTCAAAGAAACAACCAAGTTATTACACATATTCAGACCCGTTCTAGTTGCCTCTCCAACTTAGACTTTAATAGTAATTCAACGTACAAGAGGAAGAGCAATATCACTTATACTCACTTCATAACATTCCATCACATATACAAAGGAAAGGGATAAGTATTTTTCATACAAACATAATTTCATTACCAACCCACATACACAAGAGAATGGATATTTTGCAATGGCGGACAAAACATTGGAAGCAGAGAACTTTGTGAAACATAATAAATAATTTAATTAACAAAGTTTTTTAATACAGTAGTATGAAGTGAATCGAAAATAATCCTGAAAACGTTATATTAAAGTCCCAAAGAATGAAGAGTTGCATATACATTTCAGAGCTGGAAAGGCACTGGTCAACTAAGAATCGTCTCGTTCTCAAAATGTAGTTGGATAGAACTCCATGAATAATTTATAATAGTTCCAAATTACAGTATAATCCAATGAGCACTTTCTCTTTCCACTGAACAGTCCAAAACAAATGGTTTCTCTCAATCAATACCTAAGTTCTACGCAAAACACGTCTGCAGACTTGATGTTACAGTAGGAACAGAAAAACTAAGAATGGCTCTAAAATACGAAAGAATCTGGTTGCTCAATTCTCTCCTTATAGACATCTTCAACAGCCTATTACGACTATTTGTCGGAATACAACTCACGAAACAGATCTTATTATTCAATGTAATATTTCAAAATACCTATTCATGTGACCTAACTCATCCAAAGGAATTAATTGAATTCTTCTAAGATGCACCTGACCGACTGTCCGATGCGAAAAGGCAGAAGCTCGTAAACATATTTAATAATAATTCTGTAATTAGTAACTGTAAAGAGTTAAGGAAGCATCTACTTAGAGACCCTCTACAATTTTATGTCCGTTAATATCTTAAATATACATTATGCACGTATTCCAAATCCAGCTGTGGATAATCATAGCAATTTACTGTGAAGAATATACATTTAAAAAGTTAGACAAAATAATGTATCAGGAGTTGCACAAAACATAAAGATACATAAGAATATGGTATCTGCTGGTAAAGGATAAGAATGAGTGAATAGCCTTGCACAAATCATTATAATAGGGTGTTGCGAGTTTCCATTCTATTAATTAATGTTTGGTTTAGACATATTTCAATATAGAAGTGGAAAAGTGCGAAAAGATATATTCAGCATTTAATTGTTTACTTGTTTTGTTGAGGCCATGCAGACCCCTGCAAGTACAGTAGTAAAATAAGTCATGCAGCAGATACAAACTGATAAAGGGGTATACATGTTTTTCATTGCAGTAGGTACAACAAATAATAGAGAACTCTTATTGATAACTTGACAGCGACAATTCTTTTTACCACGTTGAATTAAATGTTGATCAGATACAATATTAAGAGAGGTGATATAGAACCATTAGCTATAAATATTGTGCGTTTCACTTAGTCATACACTTCAAAATAAAGAATGTTTTCAAATACGGATCAAGTAACTGAACTTTAAACAGACCTTACGATCATCACACACAGTGTACTCGTTGCACTAACTGCATTGTACAACTGTATTTAGCAATAGACATACCAGTTATAATTTGTTGGTAGCACAATCTCGAACTCTTTTTGGCTTGTTCATTTCCAGCTGTACTTTATCTTTCCATCGTTTCACGCACTCACCCTCAAGTTAATAAATTCACGCAGCTCGGATACGATAGTGCAAAGCGATCTTTAAAGGGATTATACAGTTATACATTCCTCTGAAGCACATATAGCACATACATTTGTTTAATGATTTTTCATTCAAATAAAAGAATGTAGATACACTTATGGGAATACAATAACAGTTTACTTCTTTTCTACGAAGAACTATGACATATGAAGATATCTTATTAATTAACTAAAGAACAAGAAAATGAATTTGGTCCATCCTATTTATGGAAGTTGCAGATGTATAACTTTTATCACAATAGATTAAAGAAACAACATAGTTATAAACTGAAGTTACTAATGACTGATACATTGTATATGTGCATTAATGTTGTAACATAACAATCTTGTTATAATATAAAACAAAATGTATAGTTTCACGACACATGGAATTATGAAAAGGATAAAATTATGAAATGCCATTAGCTAATAAGAAACCTGCTGGACTGTTCAAAAGACGAGACGACTGGTATGCCAATACAATAATTATGTGGCCTTAGAAGTAAGGAGTTTTGTTTATGGATCTCGCAAGCGTGAAAACTCTATAGTATTGGTATCAGGAAATATGAAACCACTGTGCCATGGAAACTACTATTTTAGAAATTAAAATTAAAAATGCTCTTTTCTAAACTAATGTAATAAAATGGGACTAAATGTATTTTACGTTTAATGCGATTATCCGACATTATAATGAGTTCAAAACTTGTTCCAACTGGGAAGAACTTTAAATCCATATTATAGGAAAGTTCAGAGACATTACTAAATTGCTCCGATTAAAGTGAAATGGACACCAGTATTGTGAGAACGCTTAGCAATGATATTTGCTAAGCAAAGACTATGAGATTCGAAGATGAACAGTATTAGCGTTAAAAGGTCTAAATACACAATTGTAGAAATATTGAAAACAGTGGCTACAATTGCTACGCATTTAAAGCCATTACTATAATAATTGTTTTCAAATGCAATTTTCTACAACAAAAACAGTAAAATAATACAATACTTTGACTATAATACTACACCAATAACGTTATGCTAATGGTTCCATATGCTGTGCAATGAACACAACTATTGCAATATTGTCCCAATTGTTATGCAGTGGCACCACTATTACAAAAAAGTAATAATTATTGTAATAATGTTTGGAACCTCAGTTTGCTCACTAATGGCAACGATATCAAATAATTACATGTAATAGCTAACCGGAGGTAATCAATGATTGTTATAATCATACAATAGTGATTCCAACATCGGTGGAAAGATAACCACTCCTGAAAAAATATCCAGCAATGAAATTTCCAACCAAAGGATGTCATTGATAGCGACTCAGTTTCTGTCGAGGTAGTAATCTATTTTTGCAAAACTATTGTATAATACTATTATAATAATGTATTCACCTGTTTTGAAATTAAACTACTAATGCACAATAATGTTTTTAAACGAGAGTGTGAAGAAATTGTTAAATATATAATGGCAAATGCGCAGAGAATAACACATTTTAACTGATCGGGTGGCATTAAAATATGAATACATCTTGGCCACCGAATTTATATTAAAGAACATACATTGTGTTCACTTAGCAAGTTTACTGGTACAATGAGTAGCACTGTGATAGAGGGATATTATGAACAAACTTGAGACTTAATTTAAAGACCCTTTGTTCATGTCTTTTTTAATTATTTTAACTATTTGTCAATATTTGGTCTTCAGAAGTTTCATATTATATCCCGTTACGTACCTTGCGGAATGAAGCAGAAGAATACCCGTTTTATGTGTTATATTGTTCCTTCTCTGAAGTAGAACTCATAGTTAGCTGCACTCGTGACTGTCGTTGCTTGTTCCTTCTTATGTTTTGGGAGTCTTGCCTTTATGTTTTGTTGATTATCCTTTATTTTAAATATTCTTTTTACATTTTGGTTAATGTTAATATTGATTGTTGTGATCCTCGAGACAAGATATGTACAGCTCAGAATGAAGGAAAACAAACAACTTGCTCTTTATTCATCACATGATTTCTGTTGATGATCAAATTAACGACATAGACTATCTTTATTCAATCTTTCCTAAATGATTAAATACTTCTCTTGACACAAGTCAAGTAAAAAGTATTAATTACATTTCAAGAGCTCATCTTTAGTAAAATGGCCTCGGTTCTTACCTTACTATTTCACAATATAACATAGTGCTGTTGAAGATTTCAGTGTATTCAAAATATCAAGAGGGAACACTCTCTCCCTGTACTTATTTTTCTCTTATGTCGAATCACCAATCAAATGTTAATGTACCGAACATGCGACCAGTTGGTACAGGTTACAATTTTTCCCAGACAGGATGGGTCGGTTGTCGTAATTTGTCATTGGGGAACTTTACCCTTATTCTCTCAGCAAGATATAAAACTTTTATAATATGATGTGCCGTTAAGCGCAATCAATTAATTTCTGTCACTTGTAGTGTTTTCCGTACCGAACGGAAGTGTATCATTTTTAAAACCGCTTTCATTTGTAACTCCTTTCTATATTTTCGAGTGGCTCCATTCACTCGTGAAGAGTCAACTTACGATGGAGAGAAAATGTGCTTTACTATGAGTTCTCACTAGTTGTCAGATGTAACTTTATATTTTATACACCAACCATCTCATTGTTCTTTTAAAGAGAGATATATTTTATGAATTTGTGCAGATAGGATGAAACTATCTTAAATATATCAGCATTATAGTTTAATATGAGTCATTAAGAGCGTTTATAATGTGATAATTATCGTGCTGTTTCTGTCTCTCTCCATTTCATCCTGTGAAAGCTATGTTTTAAATAAAATAAAGAGGAACTGGCAACAAAAATGTATTACTCTTTGTCATTAGACCTCTACTTATTGCTCCCAAAGGTAAGTTAGTAGGATTATTGTTTCACCTTTATGATTAACTGTAATCCGCTTAGTTTAACTAACTGTAATCCTCATGGTTTATCTTTGATCTGAAACGCTATATTTAACTGACTTCTATGATAATGGCGCATCTATCTGCCGATCTTTTTTTCATATGCCTTTTGGTATCTATCTGCATTTCAAACTGAAACTGAGCATGGCGTTAGCTTGCTCAGCGTTAAATCTCTTTAACGTCATAAGTCTGGAACATTATCACGATTTTGGAACATACAGTTAATTTATATTTCAACAAAAATCAATATAATGTCGCAACTGTCCTACCTAGATATGGCTTATTAGCCTTATTGATCACTTGTCGCATTGCTTTATATATTTCTTATAACCAATCGGCTGAGATCCATTTGGTCAATTACAGGAACAAATGAAATTAGGTGGAGTAGAAATGCGATTGAACCCAAAATTATCTTCCATTTTGTAGTTGTACTATGAAATTGATATATAAATCCCAACTGTCCTTACTTAAATTAGAAGTTGTAATTAGATGTAACAATGCTCTGAAAAAATAGAATTATAACTTATGCAATTTTTATCTAAATTAAAACCGGACAGTTGATATAAATTTATGCCAAATGTTCAGCCAAAACTGACCACTCATTGATACACGTGTTAATAGAATTGTATGTCTGATATAAACCATGATATCATCAGTGAAAACATTTCTTATTTCTACCCACATATGGCAAATACATTCAGAACAAGAAGCCTAGCATTGGAAATATATACCTATTTCCTCGACCAAATATAATAGCAGTGTCAAGTATAAGAATATAACTTTTGTTATTATAAGTCATAATACTGATCATGAGAAGGTTTTGTAAAATGCAAATGTATACTTTAAGCTGTTATTCTCAAAATACGTTCCTCTATTGCGAAGTAAATTATACCAATTAATTCTTATATGGTTTGAAAATTAATTATGTTTTAATATTCTCTGTGAATAATGAATTGGTAAAGCCATTTTGTTTACAGATTAAGTATCATAAACAAGCCTCTACTGCACATGGAGGCTCTTTGGTTACTTCGATCTCAGGTGGTAAGTATCCTCATTGATATGCCAAAAAGGAATATAATTTACTTGCTGGAGAGAATAAATGGCATTTGGTGGGACAGTACATGAGAAACCGATGATTGTGTATGTCAGTTCAATGTAAACATTTGTGACAGACCTAAGCAACCTCCTAAGAGAAAATACAAAAGAAGTCAAAATTATGATCTCATTGATCATTTATTATTTCCCATCCTGTAATTGAATTGGAATATTATCACAAAATAATCAAAAGCTATAAAAAAGGACGATTACCCCCTTGTATATTATATATTGACTTTTATAAGTCTAAATGATAGTGAATAAGATTTTTAATTATAAAGACATCTTTAGTCCCAAACCTGTCTCACTATGTTTGCCTCTATCTGATACTCCAAGTATGTATAGACTACTGTCCATTTCCTAGATTGTTTTTTTTTAAAGTCTTTTTATATCTCAAAGATCCAATTCTCTCTCACTCTCTCAAAGAAAAACTTAAGTTGTCTCTTCAACTTCTGTTCACTACAGACTTATCAAAACAAATAGAGAAAATCCTGTTTCGTATATGTTATTAAATTGCTTGTGTTTTAGTTTTAAAATTCTTTTTCATTTTATTTTTGTTTCATTATATTTTATTGTAGTGATAATTTTCATTGGATTTGAATCTCTTTTCAGAAAATTCACTTAACCTAATTATAAAGTAACAGTTACTTTATCATTATTTATTGCCACCCTATGTTCGCAAATTCGTAAACACTAAGTGGTAATGATTGGCTATTCCCAAGGTCATGTCCAGCTCACGTGTTACCCATATTGTAAACAGTTTTTCTAATTATTCATTTCTAGCGTGAGAATCTGAATTTTTAGAAAGGGCTATTCTAAGCTATGTGGCAAATGGCATTTTTTTATTGCGATGTTCAAGTTAGATATCACGTAGCTTGTCACGTGAACTACCATGGGATCTAATATCGAGGCTTAAAACAGCCAAGTGGTATTAAATTTATTTAGTCGTAAAAAATACCTTTAGCAGCTCAGAGGTATTTTGTGCTGTTGCCATTTTTGAGTTATTTGTTATTTAAGAATAATTTATATTCTCTGGAAAATAAGTGCTTCGTCATCAAAGTCTTGGACAAAAACATTCAGTGGAAATTATTTGGAATTCTAAAGCCGGAATATTATTCTTGATTCACAAACTTCAAAGAGGAACTGTTGCCAACAGTACAACGACCTCATCTGACGTCATTGCCTTCCATATTGGAACTTCCTCGAGATGCGAACCTGGATTCAATTAGAACTGTATAGTGATAGGACTTGTATTTTTCAATTCTAGGATTAATTATTTGATTATTTTTACAAACCGTATGTCCTATTCATACTTTCACTGTGTTTTCTAGGGAAATAAATTATTTTTGTTAAAATTTACAAAGCTTGTTGACTAAACTCTTTTCTTTTGTTCCATTTGTACGAGCCTACACGTAACAAGAGAAAATTGGGTGCTCGTCCTTGGGATATTTGAATTTTGGCTAAAATATTTCAGAAAATTGTTTTTTGAAATTCCCATAGCTTTTAAATCCCAAGTACTATTTTACATTTTGTTTGAAATCTTTAGTGAAAACAACAGGCTTTTACATAATATCATCAAAAGTAGAGAATTGTTTTGAATGTTACCCAGGAGTGTTTGGATATTTTTAAAATGGAAGTCCAGCTAAAAATGTTGGAATTAGAGATAAGACAGGTTCAGTTTCAGACAGAAAAGAGACAAATTGAAAGAGAAAGGGAAGCAAGACAATTGCACTTTGAGAAAGAAAATTTAGATATGCAATTGCAAAGAGAGAAGGAGGAAAAGGATTTTCAAATTAAAATGAAAGGAATAGAGTTGGCAGGTGAAAAGCACGATTTCACTCCACATACAAATTCAAGTTTTGACATTACAAGAAATATCAGGTTAGTGCCCCCTTATAGAGAGAAAGAAGTAGATAGATATTTTCCTTTTTTTGAAAAAGTTGCTGAGAATTTGAAGTAGCCAAGGGAACATTGGACTCTATTATTACAATGTGTACTTACTGGAAGAGCACGTAATATTTACATTTCACTGTCACTAGAGCAGAGTGCTGACTATGATCTGGTTAAGGACTGTATGTTGAAGGGTTATGAGTTAGTCACCGAGGCTTATTGGAAAAAATTCAGGAATTCTTGAAAACCAACTGACCAGACCTATGTCGAATTTGCATGGGAAATGGCACAAAAATTTCATAGGTGGTGCTCTTCTAGAAAGGTTAATAAAGATTACGAAAGTCTCAGACAACTCATGCTAGTTGAAGAGTTTAGGAACTGTGTCCATAGTAACATTAGGATGTATCTTGACCAGCATGAGATCGAAACCTTGGATAATGCTGCTCGTGCTGCTGATAACTATTCCTTAACTCATAAAGTTCCTGTTGTAAGCAAGTCTTTCACTCAACAGTCTATTGGTACAAAGGTATTTCAGTCTAATACGACTCCTTCTAAAACTCTGGCACAACTTTTAAAAATCAAGCTTCTGATAAACTTGATTCAAAATCCTTGTCTCTATCTATGTGTACCTATTGCAAGAGAAAAGGATTCGTCGTTTCTGATTGCTTCACATTGCAATCCACTCATCAGAATTAAGATAGACCTATCCCAAATGCTCTTATTTCTAAGAGGTCAAGGTCACGGTCATGTATTGAAAGCAATACATTTGTTGGGTCCAATAAACACCAGTCTGATGTTATTATGGAAAATTATGAACCATTCATGTCGAAGGGTTCTATATCACTCTTAGGTGATTTGGCCAATCTTATCCCTATTAAAATTGTATGGGATACAGAAGCTTCTCAGAGTCTTTTATTATCAGGTACTTTGCCTGTTTCTGAGAAGTCCTGCTCTAATGAGAGTGTTCTCATTCAGGGAGTAGAGTGCGGCTTTGTTAATGTTCCTCTCCATTCTATAAATTTGTCATCAGACTTAGTTTCAGGACTTGTGACAGTCGGAATAGTGTCTAATTTACCCGTTGACGTAGCTGGAGACAAGGTTGTGGTTAATCCACTTGTAACAGGCAAGGTTACTTTGGATCAGAATGTTGATCCAATTGAAAAAGAATACCCTGATTTATACCCAGCTTGTGCAGTTACTAGAGCTATGGCAAAGAAAGCTCTTGAGAATGATTTTGATAAAGAAAATATTCCTTTAGCTGACACATGTATTGGTCAGGGTTTTCATGAGGTCACTTTCACTCCTAATTTGGATCAATCAAAATATATTGATAACAGTGATCCTCTTTTAAATATTCATTCTCTTTTGTCTAATCAGGGTGATAAACGACAATCACTTGTCGTCGAACAGGAAAAGATCCTGAGATCTCCTGTTTGTTTCAGAGGGCCATTAGTGAAACTGAAGCTACTGAAGTACCTGTCTGTTATTTCATTAAAAATGGAATTCTTATGAGAAAATGGCGACCTCCCGAGGTACCTGCTAATGACGAATGGTCAGTGAACTATCAGATTGAAGTTCCAAAACCTTACAGACAGGAAATACTTAGTTTGGCCCATGAATCTACTCTGGCTGATCTTTTAGGAATAAATAAAACTTATCACAAGATCTTTACTCACCTTTATTGGCCAAAAATCACAATTGATGTTTGTAAATTTTGTAGATCTTGTCATACTTGTCAAATGGTAGGAAAACCCAATCAGAAGATACCTGAGGCTCATCTGCAACCTATTCCTTTATTTTACGAACCATTTAGCAGAATTCTGGTAGATTGTATTGGTCCCTTACCTAAGACCAAGTCAGGCAACCAATATTTGTTGACCATTATTTGTGTGTCAAGAAGATTCCCAGAGACAATTCCTTTGAGGAATATTAAAACCAAAACCATAGTAAAAGCTTTGATAAAGTTTTTTTTTTTTACTCAGTTGGGCCTTCCCAAATCCGTCCAATCGGATCAAAGGTCAAATGTTGTGTCTGGAATTTTCCCGCTAGTAATGCAGTTCAAGTGAAAAGTGAAATTATGGTTTCACAGAACTTTACTTGAGAGAAGTTTTGAGTCTTGTAATGGGGTTCAATCTCTCTTGCTCATTCTTAAAAAGTTTCTTCAAATTAGATTTTACGGCCCTTACAAAACAATGAAGAAAATGAATGAGTTTAATTATAATAATATTTCTCTGATCTCAACAAAATTATAGGAGTACTTGTACATTGAAAGATATAGCCAAATAAATTATGCAATTAATTTAGTTATACCTCTCCCACCAACTGAGGATTTAAGTGAAGAAATTCCATCGGACACTCTGTTGATCTTGGAGCAACAAATCTTCTAAATTCGGAAATTATGAAAAATCTGGACCAGAAACTTTTGCATTTACAACAAGAAGAAAGGAATGAACTTAAACAGTTATTATTCGAATATGAGCACTTGTGTGCAGATATTCCTACGAGGACAAACAAAAGTTTTCATGACGTTGAAATTGTATATTCAAAACCTGTGAAACAACCCTCTCAAACAGGATTACTTGAAAAAGGAAATTCAGGTTTTGCTGGAGAACGATTTCATTGAGCCCAGTAAAAGTGATTGGAGTTCCCCATGTATACTTGTTCCGAAACCAGATAAAACTTTCCTTACGTGCACTGATGATAGGAAGATGAACAGTGTGACAAAAACAGATTCATTTCCATTGCCAAGAATCGATGACTGTATTGATAAAATTGGAAATACCAAGTACGTCACCAAATTGGACCTTCTGAAAGGATTTTATCAAATTCCACGAACGGAATGAGCAGAGGAAATTTCGGCGTTTGTGACTCCAGATGGACTCTATCAATATAAAGTAATGCCGCTCGGGATGAAGGGTTCCCCAAGTGCCTTTCAACGTTTGATGAATATGATTACCTCTGGTCTCGGAAATTGTGATGCTTATATCGATGATGTCATCGTCTACAACGACACCTGGAGAGAACATCTTGCAACGATTCGGAAATTCTTCGACATACTCACTGATGCAAATTTGACAATCAATTTTATCTAAAAGTGAGTTTTGCTTAGCTTGTGTAACTTTTCTAGGACATATTGTGGGACATGGTCAAGTTAAACCTGTAGATGCTAAGGTCAAGGCTATCTCTGATTTCCCTGTGCGTGCCAGTAAAAAGCAAATGATGCGTTTTTTTGGGGTATACCCGGATACTGTCAGAAATGTTGCTCCAATTTTTATAATATTGCTGAACCCCTAACAAACTTGTTAAATAAGAAAAACAAGTTTCTTTGGACTGAAAAATGTCAGGAGTCATTCGATAGGTTAAAAGCCATACTCAAAAGTGCACCGGTTCTCACAGCTCCAAATTGCAATCAGTCTTTTAAATTATCTGTTGATGCAAGTGATGTTGGGGTTGGAGCAATATTGATTCAAGAAGATAGAAATGGTGTTGATCACCCAGTGTGCTATTTCTCTAAGAAATTAAATAAGCACCAAAGGAATTACTCAACAATCGAGAAGTAATGTTTGGCTTTGATATTGGCATTACAACATTTTGAAGTTTACAATAGCTGAGCTCTTCTCCGGTTGTTGTGTTTAGTGATCACAACCCCCTTATTTTCATCGACAAGATGAAGAATAAAAATAAAAAATTAAGGTGGAGTTTGTTTTTGCAAGGATTTAATCTTGACATCAGGCACATCAAACGAAAAGACAATTTGTTTGCAGATGCACTTTCCCGTGTATATAAATATTATTACATGTACACTTTATGTAATTCATGAATTTTCTTATATAATTTTGTTTTACCTCTTGTATAATTTACATATGGTAAAAAGAAAGTTTTATTACATAAATCTTTCTTTTTATTTATGGGGGGAAGTGTTACGTATATGTAATTAAATTACTTGTGTGTTTGTTTTAAAATTCTTTGTTTTATTTTATTTTTGTTTCATTATATTTTATTGTAGTGATAAATTTCATTGGATTTGAATCTCTTTTCAGAAAATTCACTTAACCTAATTAGAACGTAACAGTTACTTTATCATCATTTTTAGCCGACGTTGGTTCGCAAAGTCGTAAACACTAAGTGGTAATGATTGGCTATTCCCAAGGTCATGTCCAGCCCACGTGTTACCCATATTGTAAACACTGTTTTTATTATTCATTTCTAGCGTGAGAATCTGATATTTTAGATAGGGATATTCTAAGCTACCTGACAAATGGCATGTTTTTATTGCGATGTTTAAGTTAGATATCACTTAGCTGTTCAATTGAACTACCATGGGATCTAATATCGAGGCTTAAAACAGCCAATTGGCATTAAATTTATTTAGTCGTAAAAAATACCTTTAGGAGCTCAGAGGTATTTTGTGTTGTTGCCATTTTTGAGTTATTTGTTATTTAAGAATAATTTATATTCTCTGGAAAATAAGTGCTTCGTCATCAAAGTCTTGGACAAAGACATTCAGTGGGAATTAGTTGGAATTCTAAAGCCCGAATATTATTCTTGATTCACAAACTTCAACGAGGAATTGTTGGCAACAGTACAACGACCTCATCTGACGTCATTGCCTTCCATATTGGAACTTCATCGAGATTCGAACCTGGATTCAATTAGAACTGTTTAGGATTTGTATTTTTCAATTCTAGGATTAATTATTGGATTATTTTCACAAACCGTAAGTCCTATTTCATATTTTTACTGTGTTTTCTAGAGAAATAAATTATTTTTGTTAACATTTACAAAGCTTGTTGAGTTCATTCTTTTCTTTTGTTCCATTTGTACGAGCATACAATCGTAAACATTATTTTTCTTACTAAATAGAGACTCTTAGAACGACTAATAAAATATCATTATGTTTAATCGCAGGATCGTGACACGGGTTTTTCGAAGACGGAACACTCTAAATTACCAAAAACTGCTTGTTTGATCATACTACGTTTCAATATAATATAATGGCGTTTTTAATGTTCACAAATGCCTTGAGTTTTTGATGTAACTATACAACGCAAGGACTTATCAAAGTCATTTATGTTGATTTCTACAGGCATATGCCATTGTAATGGACTCTATCCAATTCAAATTACTGATATATAAAATAATTTTGTAACAATGTTTATCTGTTGGAAAAGAAGTAACTAATTGTAAGTGATCTTTGGGTGCATGATTTCATTTACTTCTAACTGCTCACTACTCAAGAAAATTATGTTAGTAATTAATTATATTCAACTGCTTTGAAACATCCCGATGATACGTGTACCTTCTTATGAATGTGCTTAATACTGTTTACTTGAAGTTAGTTTCTCTATTAAATTTGACGTTATCAACCACATTGTTAGTTGCTTTACTAGCTGATTAAAGGATATGTTGTTTACGAAAATATTTGTGTCTCTGCGGACCAGATAGTTTTCTCGGCTATGTATGTCTTCCTTGTTTTTCCTTTTCTATCAGTTGATTTCATCCTTCCATTCAAAATAGGATATATGAGAGTTGGTTGATCACCTTTGAGTGAACTGATTGATGATTGGTTCATGTGGCAGTGTCTCTATTATTTTGCTCAATCCTTATATGCAGGCATAATGACAATCGTTGTGTTTGAAACAAAGATTATATCTTGTTACTGTTTATTATACACTCCAGCAGCATGTTACCAGAGCAATATGGCTTTCATTATGCTCGTATTTCTGCACGCCCAAAATTATTCATATTCGTTTCTGAAACAAATCCCTCATGTCATGGTAGTTTCTAGGAGTCCCCATTTTCGACCTAAACGTTTCCGGATTTGATATATTTTGTATTGGCATGGAAAACAACTGTTACATAAGATATATATTAGGAACATCTGGTGATAGGGCACATACAACGTACATAAAATAAGAATATGGGTCCATAGGGTTGTTTCAGTAGGAGTCTTTACATTAGTGGAGGACCAGAAGATATATCAGTTGCAGTTACTCATGTTAGTATTACAAAATACGTGCATTATTAATCATCATGCTTTCATTCCGATCACATATGATCACTTTCTCTCTTGCCTGTTATCCCACATTCCTCAGTTAAGAAAACATGGTAATGAAAACTAAAATAATGTATTTTAGCAGAAGCAAATCGTCTGGTGAATGGATTCCAAGTTAACAGATACATAATAAACAATCCATTTCCATTTCAGACCTGTTAAATGTTTCCTTTCTCGAATATGTTGTACACATAATTAACAACTAAAGGTGTCCTACCATACGCAAATATGCTTACAATATTTCAAACTTATTTACGTCAGTATTAATGACATATGTAGCATGCTTCAAGTTATGAAATAATGTTATTTTGACGCATTTCTTTCCGAACGTGTTCAAGTATGTACAAAACAGAGAAAAATGCTCTTCATCTTCGTTTGTATTTATACAAAGAGCATCCCTTCGGTAACAGGTGTTTGATAATGACCAATTTCAATTGGTACAAGTTTTTAAATCCAAGGAACATCTGTTGTCAAGAGGTATGGGTTATAGTTGCATTACAGTTTGTATTTGAGGTCCGGATCATGTCCCGAATATATAGGCCTTCACAGATACTATTTAAGTTTGCAGAAAGAACAAAGTAAAGCTATCATTGGAGTTAATGTACTTTAATTATCATTCAATGCCAGACCGCTAACTGTAATACCTCACATCTTTTACAGAATAGCAGGTGAGGAGATTCACTTATCACTTGGCATTTAATCCCAGTATACTGTGATTTGTAATCAAGTAAACGTCCGATTCAAGAAAACATTGAATATGAAAACTAGCCGACAAATTCCATATATAAACGGTCCAATTGATTTCAGGTTGCAATAAAACAATTCATCCATAAGCAGAAGTTCTGTCCACTTCCAATTCATGTCAGTTGTAATTGGGAGTGGAAGATAACTATTCTGTTTAGATCTGAACAAATCCTTATGGACTCTTTTTAGTACAAATCTGGCTTTATTTTATATTTATGTGAAACACGATTTCAACCCCTACCCTCAATATCAAGAGTTGGTTTACAATTTTAAAACGATTATGTACATCACATCTACAGGTCATCCACAATCGTATTACAAGGCTGAAATTTTTATTTTGAACAGCATTGTAGATAGGAGGATTTATACAACATTATTATCACATGCACCCATCCAAGCGTGAACATGCAAGCATACAGAATCACACATTCCAAACCTTTCCTACCACTGCAAAAGTTAACTTGAAGATTTGCTTTACGTGATGTTTACACACTGCTGGGCAACAAAAACATAACTATACATTGGAATAATTATATCATTTTAGCTAGAAAATAATCCTGTTTTCCAATCATTCTGAGAAAAGCAAATCACCTCTCTCTCGTCCCCCCCCCCTCAGGGGCTCGTATCTCTTCTTACAATGTACTGATATGTCGTACTATATAATAATACAAGGGAAGACACTTCTCTCCATTCTTGCGCGACCTATTTAAAAGTCAACCTTGCTATTCAAACAACACTTTGGTATCAATGTTTAGCTTATGCTGTAGACAAAGTTTAACTTCCTATCATACAATTAAGGTATACCAGACCATTTTCCCACGCCACCGCTGGCTCGTCATGGACATGGATATGTATGCAAGTGCAACTCGTCTCTCATTGTCTAACCCAAAATGAAGTACTATGACTTATTCTGGTAAATTTAACTTACCAGAATGTCGTGAAGAAGCAGACGAAACAATGACGGAGCCACACATTGTTTAATGAGAAGAATATATTCTGATAAATATAGGTCTGAATGTGTACGTTTAATTGTAAGAAGTGAAGCAGACATTGCTACATGTATCATTGTACGGTAAACCGAGACATGCAATATGAACACATTTTCTCCTTTCTAATATAAATGTCGTCCACTTTTTCAATATGTATTTGCAGAATGCAAGACATATATTCTTAAATACTGAAGTGTTGGTCTTCAATGTATCAATAATTATTGACACAATTCAAACGGTTGTATATTAAACAATTGTATTGTCAACAAAGGCTGATTGTTTAAATGTTTTTGAGAAATTGGATTTAGCATTTATCTTGCAGGTATTGCAACTTTAGAAAGGCACTGTTGTAAGTGTGTTGCAGGATTTTAAATGTTATCTTACACACACACTCACGCACATATTTGTGTATTCTAGGATACATTGTTAACATAATCTTAGTCGATTATTTTACCTTCTGCAAATTGCTTTGTGTTTTCCCAAGATTATCAAAGTTCAGTCCCAATTGAGGCGTTTGATGAGGGCCATGTACTCATAATCGCAACTCCCTCATCGTAGTCTTTTTAAAGTTTTCTCTCAATCCATCATTTCATTGGTAATGTATCAAATGTCATCCAACAGTGCTAAATATGCATGTAAGAAACGTTTCATTGCGGTTTATCGGTAACATACATAAAGTGGTAAAAATATATAACCACTTACTTCGAGAAAAGATTCCGAGACTCATTTTCAGCTACTGCAGGTTTATACTTAGTGAAAGCGAGGTCAACTGTATAACCTATAAAATTGATTTTTAGGATAATTCTCTTTGGTCATGCATCATTTATTATGCAGAGAAATATTTCTCCTGGGTAAGAATGTTGCACTCCCACGCGTTTAATGGTCTGTAGGCCATACAATTAACAACGTTAAAATCCAAGTACTGTTGCCATATCTGACATGAAGTGAAATGCAGATACACACTTGACATGAACCGAAACACAAACACACACACACACACACACACATATATATATATATATATATATATCCATAATCCATAATACCCATATATATATACATACATATGCAAGACTAAATACATAAATACACATAGGGAAATAATTAGGAAGCACAGGGACATGCAATGGTGAGAAACGCAACATATTCTAGAGCAGTTAATGCTTGTAATTCCTTCTCCTGGTGCTCCAGTTCATCTCCAGCAAACGGTCCATTCCTTATGGTTCGGATGTTGAAAAATCATTTAAATCTGTCCGTCTTGAATTGACTTTGCTTAGAGTTTACTTATGGTTCTGAAGAAGATGAAATTTCTTTGCTGTCAACTCTCATTTCAATTAGCTTCGATTGTTCTTCTTGCTTCCTAGCCCTAACATCTCTTCTATAATTTCTTCTAAACTGTGCAGATGACACAAACCTCCTGTTTTAACTTCTGAACATGTTTATACAAATATTCATCATGGTGAATGTTAAACATTTATGACCAATGTATGGTCAAGAGTCTCGTTTTACAAAATCTTTGATGTTGCAAAATCATACACGTTTTGAGCATCCAATTTGACAGTTTCTATTGTTTCAAGTTGTCTTATGACTTAGTTTAACTCTTGGAAGAAATTATAGGTTGTATCAATTACAAAGCACAGACCCCGACGTAAATTTTACTTTTTCTGTATTTAGATCAGTGAAACCGTATCGTCTGATGAGTCCATTAGGTCAGTTTCAGACTAGACTAGTAAATCTAAATCTTTGCATGTTAATGAAACTGTTTCCAATAACGTCTAAAATTACCGCTTTGCAATTTTATTTTTTGACAGGACTTTTTGTTCTATGTCTGAGTGTAGAAACACACCACCCAGCAATATATCTGAGTTTTCCTCTTCTGTTACTTTATATTCATATGTCTTTATGTGAGTGTTCTATCGCTCTTACTCTTAATATATTACTCACAAGTTGTGCCCTAAGCTACTTCAGTATCCCAGAATCAACTCCAAAATGGATAGATTTGAGATTTGTGCACAGGAAAGCTTCGTTGCATATGTTATGTACTCCTTGTAAATGTCGTGACTGCAGCATAAAATAAAGATAATGTTTGGCCACTGACACTTCCTTCATAGTGTTTTGAAATAAACATTTTAATTTGAAGGAAATATTTCTAGCAATAGTCACAGATACATGGCTGTTGGCCTCAATAACTTTTATTTCTGTATTAAATCATACTGTGTGCTCCTATATGTAGTTCGATCCAGCAGTTCATATATTTATTATCGCTGAAAGTACTTGACTATCTGAACCTTGTGCAAAAACACTTTCTTGTATATCCTTTGCTTTTATCACCTTTCCATCATCATCGCTGTCACTTTCACTATCGTCTTTCACTTCTATTCCGTCTTTATCATTATTATGGCCAGCATCACTAACACATTTGTGTATTCTCCGGACAGTTTAAGTGGTCAATAGGAAGAGTCACTCTACAGAATGCACATTTTTGGTACACTGGACAAGACGTAAGACTCATAAAATATTTAACTTGGGTTGACTTCTGACTAGACAGGAGCTGAAGATTTTTACTGTTAGTCTATTCTTTTATATTTTCTTGGCAAGAGCCAACACAATTTTCCCTGGCATTGTCATAATTCTGCAATTAATTGCAAATTTGTATATCGTCATTTTCTGTGCTTTATTCACTGTTAAAGCAAATGTAAGCTGACAAGGCAACTGTTTTACACAGGCAGTAGCTTTTCCGTATTTAGGTTGACACACTGCAAAAATGTATCGGTGCATTTCACTTGTCTTATCAATATAATGATACTTCACAGAAACGCTGTCGTTCTGCATCCTCAAACAATCCTTCTAACTCTATTTACCAATTCATGAGACAAATTCACAATCAGAATTATTGGGGCTCCTACTTTTTAAGGTACAAAGTCTTCTCAGCTAGACAAGATGATAATGCTACTTTATCACCCACTTCTGTACTGCGATATATACTTTTACTTCACCTGAATAAAACAAGAAGGTGAGTTTCAACATGCATGCATGTTTGTTTTATGTACATACCTTAAGCACTGGGTTTTTTATACCTAAGATGGCATGCATGCACTTTTGTTGTATGTACATACCATAAGCACTGTTTTTTGTATTTAAGATGACATTTTCCACTTATATGTCAAGACTGAAAGGTATAAAGATCTATTTAAAAACATTTTAAAGGCACAATAGTGCAAAGTGTCTGTAATTTTATGAATTTTAAAGATCATGAAAATAATGAAATGTATCAACTTATAAGCTGAAATAATTCACAAAACCTAGAGTTTGTGAAGATTCAATTAGATAATTGATAAATAAACGAGAGAAAATGAAATTTTGACGGGGCCCGCTTTAATTGAAACTTGTAGGTCACGAACTGTTACGGAAACCCCACTTGACCACAAAACGGACAGGTCATCTTCGTCTAGTGGGCGGGGTATGAGTCACGTGGTACTAATTTAAATATCTTCTATAAAAAAAATGGCGGACGCACGAAAAGAGTCAAAAACGTGAAGGTAGCTCGCGCTTGTCGTTTACCGAGAAGAAACGTCGAAAAGCTGTCAAAGAAATCGAACGGGACCTGTCAAGGATTAGTCTTGGGGATCCGTCTGTTCGCTAGAGAGCATTAATGTAGGAGTCAGGACTGCATCAGACACTGAAATGGTGAAGTTGTTGTTGGGACAGGTAGGCCAATGTCTACGTATAAAGTGTTCTCCAATTGTCAATATCTTGTTCCTGTGTTTGAAAGCACACTGTTTTATTATTACTATCTTTGCAAAAGGACTTGATTTGCTTTGTATGATTCCCAAAATAAATATGATCGACTGATCGATATTTCACTCGGTGATATCATTGTATTTATTATATATGTTTGGGTGGAATTTATTTATTTTGTTTGTAACAGCTTGCTTATAAAGGTCATTTGCATACATGTCCATTACCTTCGTGAGACCACAAGGGCTCGTATCGTTGCTTACAATGTACCTGTCATAGTATATGTATGGCAGGTACATTGTAAGCAACGATACGAGCCCCAGTGCGTGAGACACGTTCTTTAAATTCCTTGGGTTGATGTGACAAGCACATTACTTGCATAAAATCTTAATAACCGTATCATTTGAACGTGTAGAACGTGTAGAACAAATAATACATGTTTAATGTTGAACTGTTCATAGGGTTTTCTATAACTCAATGTAGAACTAACTGATCCAGTACAATTTTGATCTCATGCTTACAATAGGCTGGATGTTAAGATTTTATTGTACATCTTTCAACTACTAGTACATTTATTATAAAGGATTGTATTGACTACAGTTACAAAATGATCTCTATCATGATAACAAAGGATGTTGTAGTGCTACCAGAATATATAACTGGCAGGTTATGTTATCAGTTAAAGTTTTGAGCTGCAATCAAGTTAGTTTTATTGATGTGAAAATGTTTTGGATCTATTATTATGTGTCCTTGCTAAGATGAAGTATTTCAGTTCAAGGTGTTAAACACAATGCACAAAGAAACAGATTTAAAATATAAATTATAATACAAATGGATATTTAATACATATTTTTAGTGCCGATGTTACAAAGAATGTATCACAAAATGAACTCAAGCATACAGAACTGATGGCCAGTACATCTTCATGCTTCACATCAACACCTGGCCAAGTGCTTTTGCAACATACAGAGAGAAGGAAGACACCTTCAGCATCTGAAGTATTTGTTATTGAATCAGGAAGGTAAACATTACAAATTTCTTGCAGACATTTTTTTTTTTGGGGGGGGGTCTTAACAATTGTCATTCTACTGAAAACAATGATGAAACAAATGTAATGCTGATAAGGACATTATTGAAACTGTGCCTGCAGGATAATTTTCCCCTTCATACTTTTCTTAGCTTGAGTTGGAAAAACAAAACCTTGAATTTCACTTTCTCAAAAGTGGGGTTGGGTGCCTCAATTGTACTTAGAGGTCTAGTGATTATATATTTTGAAAATGTGTCTGTATACCCCATATGCTTTCATTATGCATTTTCCCATTTATAGCTATGTCCCATATGCAATTCTGCTAACACCCTCTTCCCATTTATCCACTAAGCTCCTGATGAATGGACATAGGACATATTTAATTTGAAAACAAAATACTGAGATAACAGAGCTGAAGGAGATTTTTTGGACACCTCTGGAATTTAATTAGAACTTTATTCATTAGGACTGGTGATAGAACTTATTTGGGATTTAATTCACAATACTGTAAGTTCTTTTTAAATTTTCATTTTTTATTCTAGGGAATTAAATGATTTGTTGATTTTTACAAAACTTGTTGGTTTTCACTCTTTCCTGTTATAAAACGTTTGGAATTGGAAAGCTGTTTCTGTTTTGATGATTGCTCTTCATGCACTTTTAACTTTATTTTATCTACCTTCTTTCCAAGGTTGCCAAACAAAGGCAAAATATGGCTTTATTACAATGGTCCAAAGACATCATGAACCAGCTTTGGTTTTTGTGTAAGACTGCTAGCAGCTATGAACAATTCTTGGTGAGATTTCTGTCCTTGTATTTGAAAGATATATATAAACGTTTGCTACTGTATGATATGTTTGTATGAAATCAAAGTTACAGTGCATGATCCTTATCTTCTGCTTTCTTTTAATATATTTTATCCGTGTATATACAGCACAAAATCTAGGTATGTAGTCTATTAAAAGTAATTTATTTGAAAAGTCATAGCAATGAGCAATATTGAAGGAACATTGATCCGATCAAGACTGCAATCCTACTACATTAACCATTAGCCAAATCTACAGTGTAGCTTTCGCTTGATGATATAAATCAAGTTGTCTTATAATCTATCAATATTGGGTCACCATGACAAAAGAGACCAGCTTTATGCGCTATAAGTATTGATTGTGGCATTCTTTCAGAGTGTCTGGAGGAGTGTCATGCATCACATCACCAGTACACATGAGTGGATCCTCTCACATGGCCCAGGCGTTAATAAATGTCTACGTGAACCTTTGTTGGAGAATGAAGAGCAGACATAACCTTGGCTTGATCCCAAGAAGGACGCCAAAGTGCTGAAAAATTTGGCACAGGTGCTCCTGGACCAAAGGTTCCTAAACAGAATGGAGTACTACTTAAATTTCAGGTATGCCATTTCAGGATTACAACAATTGCGTGGTATTTAAAAGAAAAATGTTAAGACCGCTTTAAATGTTTTTATTCTCAACTTAAGAATAACTGATATGGTAGATAGAACAATTAAGAACAAAAAACAACACCTGAACAACGCCTTCTTGGGAACTGGTTATGAGGCTCTAATATTGGGTGAAAAATTAATATGGGTTAGCATGGGGATGCTTGTCACACAATTTAAGAAAATAAAATTCTCTTTAACAGAGGTATCATCAATGTTACAACAAAAAAAGCGGCAGATGGTCCGTCTACCCTTGCAAGGAAAAGAAAACATATCTCCACATCAGGGAGCTTATACAGAAAGCCATCATCTGTCGACTTGGGGGTAAGCAGGGTATGAGGAGGAGAAGAGAACTAAAGGAATACGATCCCAGGAGAATTTGTAGAAAGCTGGCGCCTCAGGAACCACCATAAACTCTAGTTTTGGTGAAGGAGATCTCTCAATTTTAGCTATGTAAAATATAAAACAGTGTCTGATATATGGAGGTGTCTGCTAAGGCAGGTTACACTTTATATAATATTCTGTAGTTGAAAACAATGTATAATGCTGCATCTGCAGTTGCTGAAAAAATTTAGTATTGGTTATAATTTATTTATGACCTTCTTGTCCACATTGTTTATAGGCAGAAATAGACTGGTGTTTTAAAAACAATCTGAATGAAAGCATTATTGTTTGATGCAATATTATGTGCAGTTACAACAAAAGCAAGAATGAAGTCAACTGTATTCACTTATATACAAATTCGTACATGCAAGAAAGCGTTTAAGTTCATGCAAATCGTAGAGGGGATGAAGCCAGTGTATTGTCCTTCCATATATTTGTTACGTATATTCCAAAACAGCAAGAGGGATTTACACGTCTCTGTCCAGACCCCAACCTTCCATGTTGCTGCAGTATGAACTGCCCATAAGCAGCATGTCTGTTGGTGCTCATCAAGTCAGCTTCATTGTTGAGGACATGAACATCCCATCTGTACATCATGGCCAAGGCAAGAACAACCTCATCAAGGATTAGAACTTGAAAATCCCGAAAAATTATTCCAATTTGTAATATGCTATTTCTAAGCTGTAAACAAAATATATTTTAAAAATAATAGGAACATGCACTTATTCAAATGTTATTCATCTTCCATCAGCAGATTCCACTAAAATATACATGGATCAAAACTGCACATGGTTTTTTTTTGACATGAGCAGTGAGAGTTCCACCACAACTAGAACTGATATTAAGTGTAGTTTTATGTTAAGATGGACAGCTCAAAGTTTTTGGGGAGCATTTGAAGAAGTCAGAGACTCCTGCATTGGGATCAAATAGGAATGGCTGATTGCAGAAGAAGATAATATTTACATAAGAATTTTATCCTTGTATTATCATCAGCTTAGATTTGTTTAGCATAGTGAGGTACCCACATTGAAACCAGGTAATGAAAATAATCTACTCGACGAGTATCAATTGTATAAAAAAAAGTCCTTATCATTTGTATATGTATGCATGTCTGCTTTTGGATGGCTTACAATTTTAAAATTCATTCACAGTGGTTGCAAAGAAATAATCTAAGCATATGTTTCATTTGGTAAGCAGTCTAGCTAAAAGTCTTAAAACTTCTTACATTAAAAAACTCTTAAGCATATTAAGAGACAGTATGCATTCTAAACAAAAGTTGATATATTCATTACAAGCAACAGTGACATGCACAGCTGTCTCTTACAACACATATTCCAGGTCTGTGGGCATCTCCGAAATTTTCCACACACCATACTGGTAATCCTGTGTTGGGAGTTGGGTGATAACCACCACAATGCCTTGAACCTGGCTCCAATATTTTAAAGACAAGGCTGGGATGGAACTGCAACATCTGTATGAACAGTTTCCTCAGCCGGTCTAGCTCCACACTTAGATCTCCTGGAATTTGTTTAAAAGATTAAACATACTGAATCCATTTATGTATGTGGTACAAACAGCTTGAAACCTAAAATCATGATACCATGGAAATTTCAACATTTACAACAATCATGTATTTACATCAATTATAAATATTTGCAATTCCATCTTTGAAATGGAAGTCACTGCAAATTTTGCATTGTAAGAGTAACTACCAAAGTTTTAATTCTGCCTGTAAATGGATGCAGTATTTTGATATTATCGGCACAAAGTGCAAGTTACACATTCATAGGCAGCTGCTACACATATATTTTATGCAGAAAGAGGTTTTCTGTAATGTAGCCCACATACCTGTCAAGTTATTCATACCTTTTGTGATATATATTTTGTACATAAAAATTGTAAGCTTTAGCAATAACATGCCCAGGGAGTACATAAAAGTTATTGAAAAAATTAAAGAAGTTTCAAAATTGGCATTGCATAAAGTAAAATGCTTATTGCAGAAATCATTTGCAGTAATCACCAGTTCAAAGGTTGAAAAACTGAATGCCAAGCAGACTGGGCAATTAAAATTCTTACCCAAAATGTTACATCAGATATGAAAAAAAAAAAAATCTGTTTCTTGCAAGCCTTCATGTCAGCCTAAAGTCTGGACAAATAAAACATTTTAGGATTATTAAGTCTCTATGTTTATCATGATAGTGCATATATAGTATTATCTTAACATATTCTGGGGCTTTAGAAATACACCTTAAGGCATGCATTATATTTAAAACAGAAGAATAAAAGTATAGTGTTTATGTTACAAGACTTAAATGGATATATGAATTTTGTACAGGTCTAATTTAAAAAGAAATGCAATCTAGTCAGGGCTAATCGCTGAACTCCAATGTAAGATTGCATAGACTTTTTGTTACCCTTTTGTATTTTTTTAAAAATAAAAATAATAAATTTATTACTTAATTTGGAACAAGAGCAAGTCGACCTTAACAGTATTAAATATTTGTATGCCACTAGCGTAGATTACGTCTACCTATATCTGAAATTATTTTAGCTAGTTTATATTTTTATTGCCACAGGAATTTAAAATGGTACCACAATCATTATTTACATCGCTCTATATATTTTGCTACATATGGTTGCTTGAACTCCCAAACCAATAGCCCTATATCATTAAGTACAGTGACTGAGGAAGACAAAATATATAATAATAATGACTTTATTTAAAGAGGGTAACACAATTAACTGAATAACTAATCTACCTTGAGGCCCTCTTACAAAGGAATTTATTTTAACTGCATCTTTGAAGCCACTGTATATACTGAGTTTGGAAGAAAGAAATAGAGTTGGCATTTCTAATGTCAACCGGAATACTATTCCAGAGTACTTGAAACTTTTTTTGAATAATTCCTTATCTGGTTTGGGAATTTTATACTGTTTGGTAGACATGGATCGCAGGTGGGGAGTATTACCAGGTAGCCTATACTGGAATAGCAATTGTAAATATTCAGGAGCGCTATTATAGGATATCCTGTACATTAAATTTGGCTTTTCTCAACTCGATTCAGTCTTTAATATGTAATATGTTTAAATTACCAGCTAAATGTTCCTAGCTTTCTTTCTGAATTGATATTAGCCTGAATACTATTTGAAGATGTGCTAGCTTTGCTATGTTTTTACCATTTGAATTACACACACACACCCGTAGTACAGTAGTTTAAATAGGGTTGTATGTTACTGTTGGATATTTTTATGCACCTATTAGGGAGGAAATATCTTATCCTACTGAGAAGCCATACACTTGAATTAACTTTTATACTGATATGTTTGATATGTTGAGTCCATGATAGGTTATTATCTACCAAAACACCAAGTAATCTATCATGACAGACCATTAGCAAATTTTTATCTTTCCATGTCAGAAATAATTCATCGCTACCAAGATTTGTTCTTGTTTGCAGTGTTGAGATAAGTAATATTTTATTTTTACCAGTACTTACCACCATGCCATTGCATGTGCACCAGTTGTCCAGTTTATTCAGGGCATCCTGTAAAGAAATTTCTAGTTTGTGATTTGTGTTTTGGATGTCTGACAATGTTGTTTCATCTGCATATAAATCTGTAGATGAAATTGAGTCCCTTAGTAAATAGTGGTAGGCTATTAATAAATAATATCAATAGTAATGGACCTACAATTGAACCTTGTGGTACTCCATAATTAATTGTTCCAGGTTCAGACAGAACGTTTTTTATACAATCATGTTGTGTTCTCTCACTTAAGTATGAAATAAACCATCTAACTGTGCTTTCATCACATTAAAAGATTTTCAGTTTCTTCAAAAGGATTTCATGATCCACCATGTCATAAACGTTCCTGAAATCTACAAATACAGATCCTATTATTTGACCTTGATCAAGTGCTTGAAACCATTTATCAGTTAGAAAGATCAAGGCAGTCTCATATGAATGTTTCTGTCTAAAGCCTGATTGATTAGGGTGTAACAGCAAGTATTTAATTAAATATGACATGAACGAGCCATGGACGTGTTTTTCCATCGATTTTGATAAGTTTTGGTAGTATTGAAATTGGCTGGTAGTTATCAGCATAATTCCTAGAACCAGATTTGTGCATAGGCAGTACTCTTGCAGATTTCCATATTTTTGTGACAGATGAGGTTGCAATACTTAAATTGATTATGAATCTTGTACTATCTGAAATAATTGAGGATGAATTTTTAATGAGTGGTGGACCAATTTGATCAAGTCCTGTAGCTTTCTTGGTATCAAATATACTGAGACATTTTTTAACAAAGTTTTTTTTTATACTGGTGGGATAGAGAAACATACCTCCTTAGGGATTTTGCTGCTACAGAACTTTTTCAGTTCATTAAAGTTCTTTTCTCTCACTGGTTCTTTTAACTTAGTGGTAATGATGGTGACAAAATCATTGAAACCATTTGCAATGTCAGTGTCATCAATGACTTTGGTGTCATTTACCAGAAGTGAGTGAATTTTATTTGTCTGATCTTTGTTTATTACCCCCAATGAGTTCATTGAATACTTTCCAAATGGAGTTTGTGTTGCTCTTTTTGTTTTCAATCATTGATTGCTAATAATTATTTTAGCCTTTTTAATCATACTTGTTATTTTAGTTGTCCATACTTTATATTGTGCATGGTTTCCCATAGCCTTCAATTGGTCTTGTGTCTTCATTGTATCTAGGATTTCAGTAGTAAATCAATTAGTTTGGCTTTCATACTTTACTCCATGTACTTTCAGTGGTGGAGGCTTAGAGACTACATCCATAAATAAGTCAGTCCACGCCCTCAGAGGTTCATCTATGTTATCAAAATTTTGGATTATATTCCATGGAACTTTATATAGGTCATTGAGAAATTGTTCCTTGCTACAATTTTAACGATCTGTAAGTGAAAGTTTTGTGTGTATTTTTCTGTTTCTCTTGCATTTAACCTTTCTTGTCAAAAAAGTAGGATAATGATCACTAAGACCAACATTTGGTACATTAACGTAAACCACATTGTCTGGTAGGTTGGTATAAATGTGATCAATGAGAGTGCTTGATATTTCTGTTACCCTTGTGGGCTCATTTACCAGCTGGACTAGGCCTAATGATTCAATAAATTCCATCCAGTCACTCCTTATTTGAGCACTGAATAGGTCCTTATTTACACTGCCGAGTATATATGTTTCTTTCCCCTGCGCAAGAACATTTTCTATTTGTTCATAAATTATCATTTTAAATTGCTTTGGAGGAAGGTGGCCTATAAATGAAACCAACTAGGAATGGACTTGCATAATTTTGAGAAATTTCCACCCAAATGTTCTCAATTTCATGTGACTCTGGCCAATCTTCCCCACTATACCTTGTACATTAAGTGACCTATGTCAAAACATTTTGTATTTAATTTCATATCAATTGTATGTATGTCATCATGCAATGGGGTACTCTATGAGATTGTCTCCATACTACTTTTATCATTTTGGTATTATAGAAGGTGGCCATATAAATGAGGTGGCCTCTGTATTTTCTACGGTATCTGTGCATGGTCTTCTTTTATCAAATGATATTGGGGTGTGGTGGTGAGTAGCAACAAAACGTAAAGCAGTTTAAACATACCTTGTTTGGTAGAATAAATAATCCTACAACTATGTATTTTCTAAGTTGTGCAAAACACTACTGACTTGTACATGTTAGTCTTTGCAAAGCATAAAACATTTTTCAATATGTATCAATACTTGTTTTGCAAGATATAAATAAACAATTACCCTCATTCTTGTCTGCCTTGTTTGAACTATGTGTAGAGCTTGGTCAGCTCTATTTTCAGGCTGCACAGCAAGTCTTCCGCCTCTTCCCCCTCTGGTTCTTGCTCCATGCCTCGTCCTTCCTCTCCGTCTTAAAGGTCGCTCTGGACTTGAGCTTGAAAGTGAACTGATTTCAGTCTGGGTAATAACAAAGTTTCTACATTTGAGTTTATCATTCAGTGTGTATCTTCTCTATTACACAGTATAATTGTTCCTGTGGTCCAGTTGTCTGTCGAATGAATTTTAACATGTAAAAGTATTTCAAAATTTGTCAACTAATGTATTCATGATTACTTAACAAACTTTATAGGAATATAGTGCTAATTGAAAATCAGAAATTAATACATGCCAGGTTGTGATTTGATGGAAGTTTTCTGGGGTTGATCAGGTCATTTTTTGGGTGGGGGGTGGGGTCCAAAATTTAAAAAGGGTCCCCAATTTCCTCGAATGGGCACCAAAGCAAAGTCTCAGTGTCTATTTACTCAGTGTGCATAATACCCAATAAACATGCGTAAGAATAAAACGGTGGTCAAACTTAAAGTGACACGTGACTGTACGTTTGTGTGTGTACTTTGTTATGATCTGGCCCTGAGTTTTGGACCTGGATTCCATGCTCCAGTCACATATTTTAATAAAACTGTTATTTAAAACCTTGTGTATGTAAAGTATGAACTTGGAGAAGCAGAACACGAATTCTTTCCCGCTTTGTTTGAAACGCCAGAAAGATGAATGTTAGGGGTCCGCTGGTGACGATCTGGTTAGAATTTCTAAATTGATTAATGAAATTACTAAGTTTTGAGCATTTTTAAATATCCTAGATGCTTTTCCTTTATAAAACTGAGTGTTGGGGACGTGAGGGAGTGAGAATACTGTGCAAGAAATCGAGTACCTGTGGGTTTTTGCAATACTGTACAAAGCACGTCGACTTAAATCATTCTCGTACCACAAAAACATTTAAATATAACTATAAAAGTAGTTCTACATACATTTCAATGTTTCCTCTCAAAATTAAAATTAGAAAAGAAAAGGATAAGGAGAAAAAAAGGAGATCAGAAGAAGATCGTACTCACAATTGTCGACATTTTGCGTGGTTGTGTTTTACGTCATCAATTTCAGTGTTTACAATATGGCATATAATTATGCAAATTTCTGCCACCGGAATTATGTATGTTAATCGTTCGGGATCTGACGATCACTGCCGAGCGGGATTGCAATATGGAGACGATAGATTCATTGCTCTACGTACGAAGATTTCAGAGAACTCGCATTTCATAATGAGAACCTCTACGTACCTCATATTACCCCATAACTGCCTTTTAAATAGCTTTTAATCAGTTGATATACATACACAAATGTCCCAACATTTTGGCAAGAAAATTCACCCTCAGCTGCAATATTGTGCCTTTAATGTCATACAATAATGCACGGAATGATATTAACATACACACAATGAAATCATCTGTAGTTCGAGACTTCAGAGAGATTTAATTTCTAACCATGTCCTCTATATTTTCATTAACTGCTTGACATTGCGGGTTTGACACCATACTTAGCACATAATACTCTATACATGGTGAACAGTATATTTGGTCCACAATTACACTGATAGAACCATAGTCCCACAGGAACCTAGTGGTAATCTTTCTCACATACACACGTGGGCCGAGCCAAGACTCTAACACATGTGAACAAAGTGAAATGTGAGTAATCTGCAAAGGTGAGTACCTTATAAGGGTCGACAACCCGGACTATTAATAGTCCAATGAAACTATGTTCATTCCTCAGAAAAAATACAAGGGTTCTATGACAAGGTTATTTACGTGTCTTTTATATACAAAACACCTGTATAAGATTTCCTTGTGATGCCTGTAAATGTCATTTATGCACAAGTGTCATTGATATAGAGGTTGTTCTTCAAGACAGATTTAACAGTAATTGCAATTATTGATGTATTACTGACACACTCCTTTTATTTGTCATTGTAATTTGATACAAAGACTCAAGGAGATTGGGAGGGGACTGTAATATGTAGTGAAAAAATGTTCCTTCAAAAGCACTGTCAGCAATTTAAGTAATATCGCTCCATCATGTGTAGAATGCCAAAAGACGCAAGTCAGGCAAGAAAGATTTGTTTTATGAGGAACTCTCCTATGTCGCGAAAGAGAATTTCCCAAACGAGATAATGTCAACTTCAGATGAAGTTATATCCTGTAATTCTAGAAATATGATGGTTCTACCTTCATAGAAAGGTTTGATAATTGTTGGCTGGATCTTACTTTAATGTCGATGGCAACATTATCTTGAAAACAATGCATATCTCAGAAAACAGTTTGGATCTTACTTAAGAAATGAAACTGTCGACCTGTGTAAATTAAGCATTAATACGGATTTTTCATGTAAAAAAAGCTCTATGCAGAGGATCAAAGACATGGTCAGGAGGATGTGTATATGCTGCGGTGTGCCAATAATGGACTCCTCTATATCTCAAATTTCCTTGAGAGTAACTGAAAAGCTGAGACTTCACAAGTTTGATGATTATATGATAGCAATGTGATCCAAATTTTGTCAGATTGTTCCGTGAGGATTTACAATATTGTATCAACTTTGCAAGAGTAACAGCTCACTGAGAGAACCAAAAGCTCATTAGGTCAGGAACTGGGTCAATCGGATTATAATCAGATCCCCAGTGCACTACGTCAAGTAGGACAGTGGAGATCTGATTTTAATCAGACTTTGAATTGGGTCAGTTTGACTAAGTGATGAACATAGCAAAGACCTGCAGGCAATTTTTTAAAAGTGATTTCCCAATGCGCCTAAGAATATGAGATTGACTTCTCATTCTCAGTGTGATGTTAATTGACTTTTATATTAATACAATTATTTGGAATTTGTGCACCAATTCAAAGGCATTCTGGACTGCGCCATTCTGTTATATTAGGATGTTCAAGTCTACACGAGTTCAATCGGAACTTCCGATATCCTTCGAAATGATATTTTGGATCATGTGGCATTTAATTCAGTTCTTCTGTGTTTATTGAATCTTCACTTTGTATTATAGAGAAATAAATAAAATGAGGGTTAACTTATTTCTCATACATATTTTAAGACCTAGAGTCGTAAAAAGATGAATGGTAGCAAGCTTCGGCTATTGGGATGAGTTGACAGCAGAGATGAATTTTTTGACAGGGAATAATTAAACAAAAGCTAGAAAAAGAAGTAATACATATATATTTATTGTGATACACTGGCTTCAGATTCCCAATCTGTCATTATCCAACAAGTAGTAGGAGAGCTTCTGAACTGCATATCCTGATATCGGATGTCATTGCTAGGTTACCAATTGTTTTCTGTGTATTACATCATATATACTGGTGGCAAATAAAATGGGCAGTTCATAAAATCAGTTAGATTAAACATTCATGGCTGTTAAATTGGTGAACACAAGCAAATCAGAGAAGTGTAAGAAGACTTTTCAGATAATATAAAAGAATCCAAAATGGTGTTTTGAAAAATGGCCAAGGTAAGAATCTTCATGCAAGGAATCTGAAACTGAAGGGCAAGTACACTTTGTGGAAATACTGGATCAGTGCAGTTCACTTGTATCCCAAGTCAGCAGATGAAGATGAGACACAATCTGGCTCAATGCTGAATTCCAGTGCTTTATTCCTGATGAGTTATCAGGCAAGCTTGCAGGATTAATCCAACCTTACAAATGTGTACGTGTACATGTACATATGTATTTCATTTATTACATTTATACACTCAAGCGTTGGAAATGAAAATGGATAGAAGAAAAAGAACAGAAATAAAAGTTTAAAAGTTGAAGAAGATATTTGTTTTTTGTTTTATTTTTCCTCTGTTTTCCATTTGTTCCGTTACTATTAATAGTATTAAAATTACCTTTTGTTTGTCAGTGTACTTGTGACAAAACATAACGATCCGGAATCTGCTTATGAATCTTCTCATAACTGATAATCAGTTCTCCTTTGTCACAGTACGCATCATGTTGCACAGCTTCGTCATATAAAGTCAAATGCATGCGCTGAACGTCGGTACGAAATTTATTAGGTTAACGAAGTGTGGTGTGAATCATCAACGTTGCTTCTTAAATAGATCGTGTTTTCCCTTCTAATAGTATTGAGTACATATATGATTTATAGATAAATTTTACGCAAGGATGCAGATACTGTTTTCCCAACCATATATATCCTCTACAAGCACTCGAAAGTACTTAGAATATATAAATATACCTTTGTAGATCTCCAAAATGCTATAAAATATAATTTTTTGAGTCAAGCCAAGCATATAATTCCTGACGATGGGAAGGACTATATTCTAACTCCCCAAACATGAAGTAGATATTTATTATTGACACAATCAAGGCATCCGCTGAAACACATAATAAGATCAATCTAGACCTGCCAAAACACTATACATTTGCATTAGTAACCTTCTCCGTACACCCTTCCAAAACACAATAAAACCCCTTTGCAAACACTTGTAATATTATCTGTAACCCCAAAAATAGTATTCTTCCTGTGGATACAGAATGCATCATTTATACAGGGCAAAAAAGATACAATTGATTATAAAAATGGTGTTTCATTATTTACTTTGAGTTCGTTTTAAAATGATTTCATTACATCAAGTTTCACTTTTGAAAGCATTGTAGTACGAACATAATAGAGAAATAATTGTATGGTCCAATTTCATGCTAGCTCATTCAGCCTTTATCAACGGATCCACAAAAAAATCCTCTGGGCAGTGCATGTTTACCATTTTCAGAAGCATTACAAAGGAATGATATCTTTATTATACACGTTGATGTGGTTATATGTTGATTCAGATCACAATTCTTACTTTTATGAGAGATGTATCAAATTTAGTTTTAGATACAAAAACCATGCCGTCCAAAATCTGCACCTTGCTGAATAAAAACACTACACCCTTTCTGATGGTTGTTACAGTACTTGTTTGCCAGGAAAACAAATACTATTTAGTGAGCATAGTTGTGGCATGTATATGTAGGGATCAGTAAAAACGTGGCTGTCAATCAACTCTCCTGACAGGATTCCGGACGCAATAATTACTTCCTGGTCAGTTTACACGAACATAGTCCAAGGAGATAGTTCATATTTGGCCATATTTTTGTACTGATTGAAATCTTTGTGGCAAGACAAGGTGGCTTCTTCATAATTAATTTAGCCTCTCAAAAATGCTAATGATTCATTACTATTATCATGTATGTATTACTATACCATCCAACAGTTTACAATGTGGGTTATTTCAAATTATTTCAGAGAAAATATCTTCGAAATTCAGAATGAAGTGTTTTTTTTTTTAAAAAAAATACCCCACATGAATGTATAGTATATAACTAGTATACTTCTTCCTATATGAATTACAGTAGCTGTTTCTAAACATAGTCACATAGTACATAATCAGAGTGTGGAAATGAAAATTGTATAGTAAAGCCGACTCACGGCATCTAAAAGGCATTTAAAGCTATCAAAGAATTAAAAACTGTGAAAAAAGTTCGAAGAAAAACATGTATTTACCTTCTCTTAATTACTTGGATGTACGCAAAAGAAATATGACGTAAGTATAACACAAAATATGTTCTTTTTATTTTCAAGTTTGCGTGAGACATTGCCTGACAGAGTGCGTCATTGTAGCGGAAGCTCATTTCACATTCTTCTGAACCATTCTAATTTAAGCAGAATTAAGCAGTATTAATTTCTCTAATAATAAATGTTAACTGATACTACAAAATACACCAAAATTGTTCAAACAGATCATTCCAATTAACTTTGTTCAATTGATCTTAACATGGTTACATGTTCAACACGAGCAAATATCCATGATTATTTGGAGTCATGGAAATCAAAATTGCACATTCTGTAGATGATATGGGATCTAAATTTACCAATAGTACTTACCATATGCATCTAAAATACTCCAAACTATTATTTACATCATGTAGTTAGCTAGATGTCCCATTGTTTGTGAGTGTCACCATGTCAAATGTCAAATTGACTTCCTGTGCTTGCACACTTAATGCTTATTGAACCTCTCCATGCCTTGCATCTTTTCACGTGTCAAAAATCATGTATTGCTCAAATTTGACATAGCAATTGTGACATTCTTGTTTTCAATTTATATGAAAATGAGTTGTACTTGTAATTCTGTCTTTGAGATTGAAAATTTGATTTAAAAGTATGCTAAAATGAAATTGATGAATGTTTGTTCTGTTGGAGACACATTTTCTGATATAAATTATATCTTATTATTACTTGAATTTTAATGCATTTATACGTACTTTAATAAAGATATATCAAATTGAGTTTTGGGGTGTCAAAAGAAAGTGGTCTAATAAATACTCCTTGCTGAACACCACCACTACACTCCTTCTGACAGTTGTCACACTACCTGTTTGGCACAGTGTGAGTAAGGTGATATGCAAATAAAATGCTTCAGCTAATTTTATAAATTAGACTACTAGGTCTCAGGAAACAATTATTACTTTCTATTCACTACCCACCAATGTAGTCCTAATTTATAGTTTTTTCCTCTATTCTTTTGGTGGATAATCTGTTTGATTACCATACGACTTCCAAAGCATTGGACGCTCCGGAAAGTTCAGTACTGACAAACAATTTATAAGGAAAACAATTGTAACTTGAGTCCAGATCCTGTTACTACTTCTATCAAAGATGCCTCCTTCAGAATATATTTACATCGATAAACCATTCCTTGGAATGTGAGTTATTACTGGTGATGGAAAGGAACCAGCTATGTTTTGAAGGAGTACATTTTTGCCCATTTCAGTATATGGTATTTTTCAGGTTCCATTGAACTTTTTAGTGATTTCGAAAAGAGATTCTGCAATGTTTGCTCTTTCTCTATTTAAAACAATATTTTACTCTTTCTCTTTTCATAGACAGAAGTTTCATTTTGCTATCATTACAATCTGCACAAAAGTATGTGGTAATTCACAAAAGCGAGTTTCCTATTAAGTCAGCTGCATTACCATATCAAATTATTAATTGATATATTAGTCAAGACCCCTTTGTCCCATGTATATGGACACATGACAGGTTGTAGTGGAAAGAACGCACACCTTTCCAAGCTATCTCACTAACAAATAGTATTTGTAAATAAAATGTGCATATGTCTTTTGCTGGCCTGAAGGTTTGGAATAGCCATACTAATTTAATTCAGTGAGATCGGTTGATGTAATGTTTGAAATACAGTTGCTTCAACAACACATTTCCATATATCTGATAAATACAATTTTCAGTATCAAACTGTAAAATAAAATTTAAATGTTGCATATA
>JAECUM010093320.1:0-23203 GCA_016617855.1 Megalonaias nervosa
TATATGGCTGTTGTCATTTGTGGTACTTAATATTTATATTTGGAAGAGGTTATCTTTCTGTAGTTTTGTTGTGATTTGTTTTAATTACATGTTTGTTCATTTATCTTTTATCTCTTTGTTCATTATAATTAAATTTGTATCTTTTATCTTGTAGTTCTTCATATTTACATATTTACAATTTAGCATTTTCCTGCTCTTAATTTGTAAATTGCAAAACTAAAATAATTAAAAATTTCTTGCTAGTGATCTTTTGGAGGCATGTTTAAATTCTTCTTTCAAAATATGAAAGTTATTACAACTGCCAAAATGCTTCTAGTACTAAAGATGGTAATTCTGATCACTGATATAGCCATTTTAACATAGTGGTCTGGGTTTAAAATGTGTTATCATGCTATGTACCTTATCAAGTCAGATAAATGAAGAAAAAGCTGCATGTGTGTCTCTTAGGTATACCGTAAGGAGTTGGGAGAAGGGGTTTCTGGTGCAAAATTATGGATTTTGTTAACACATTTACCAACTTTAAGCCTTCTTAACATATATTTATTAAAATATACAAATGCTGGTCGATTATTAATGTACACTAAAGTTAAATGAGAGCAAGATCCATGATGGACAATTCCATGGTCTGCAGCTCATTTCAAGTTAACCAGATATTCAAACATAGTAATCTTTTCAAGATTTATTTGAGCACATGATAAAACATGTACTGTATTGCAATAATATAAACTGCTGACCACCAAGTTAAGGCAGCAAAACTGTCAAAGCAAATAAGATGATCCAGTATTTTCAATCTGAAATGTTGTGTATCTCCCAAATTTTGGAAGGTGGAGGACTCTCTGCTGTAGATTTTCCATCATATTCCATTAAAAACGCTGGAAAATTCTATCATGGAAAAAGCTGGAGTATTTGGACTAATATTCCAGTCTCTATCCAGGGTAGGCTGGAACACCCTGAACAAATTCTAGCATGGAAAACACTGGAAAAATTCTAGCATGTAAAATGCTGGAGTATTTGGACTAATATTCCAGGCTATGTCCAGGATAGGCTGGAAAACCCTGGACAATTCTAGCATTGGAAAACGCTGGAAAATTCTAGCATGGAAAATGCTGGAGTATTTGGACTATATTCCAGGCTATGTCCAGGGTAGGCTGGAAAACCCTGGACAATTCTAGCATGGAAAATGATGGCAAATGCTGGGAAACCCTTGACATTCTAGCATGGAAAATGCTGGATTACTTGGACTAATATTCCAGGCTTTGTCCAGGGCAGGCTGGAAAACCCTGGACAACACTAAAATTTAGCTGAAAATCCCTGAAATTTTTTCATGAAAACAAGAGATTTTAACAGCAAAGCAACTTTCATTTAATGATAATTTCAAGAGGAACATGATCCAAATTACCCCAACCAACTCCTCATATGGACTTAGGTATTTAGTAACTTTTTAACAAGGAAAGAAAAATTAAAAACTATACTTGTCATTGGTAGCTTAATAGGTTGTGCACTGGATTCAGTAGATAACATGGTTTAAGTTGTAATAAATGTAGTTACACTTCTACTGGTGTGTCCTAAAATCCAGATTACTGGCTCCTTACATCATCCGAGTTTCTAAAAATATGTACTCCTACTCGTTATAGTTTGAATTTATTCTGAAGCAATCTTAACGACAAAATAACATAAACTCACATTAATTTCTATCTCAGTTTTAATAGTTTTTAATAAAAAAGTATGTTGCAAGTGTTTTCTCATAGTTCATTCCCCACATTTCTTATCTATCTGTTGTCACCACTGGAGTTTGTGGAAGTGATGGTATTCTTGATGGTTTAACCAAATCACAAAGTTTCTGCCTCACCATCACCTCCCCAACGTTATACTTCTCCTTGATGATTTCTGAAATGCAATTTAATGTATATTAATCAATAGAATCCAGGAAGATTTTAAATTTAGTTCAATCCCATAATATATATATATATATATATATAGAGAGAGAGAGAGAGAGAGAGAGAGAGAGAGAGAGAGAGAGAATAAGAGAGAGTCATGCCTGAAACATTTCATGCAATTACAGCACATTTAAAATCCTTGAGGTTGGTAATTCTAATGAGGCACTTGGTTTGATGACTAATTTAACAGACTTGAAAAAGCTCCTGTGGACTAAGTAGTTTAATAGTGCCTGCCGCGGGTGTGAACCCTCAGCAGAGTCATGCCAAAGACTTATAAAAAATGGTACTAGTAGCTGCCTTGCTTGGCGCTCAGCATTAAGAAGTTAGTGCTAGGACTGGTCAGCCTGGTGTCAGGATAATGTGACTGGGTGGGAGTCATTATGCTACATGTCTGTGGCATGATATCCCAGTACTAGACATCACTATAAACTACCACACTGCTGACGTCGTAGCGATATGACTGAAAATTTGTTAAAGCTATGTTACTAAACACCTAAATCACACACACACACACACTGGTACCATATACATACAGTTGTGATTATACCATTTAAACTTAAAGTAGATTTACATTTTCCATCTGAACATCACCTGTCTACACTATAATATTTAAAGTAGTAGTTGTGTACATGTTTAAATTTCACATTAATGTTCCAGTCTTAGTTCATATAAGTTTTTGTTACAATTTGGCATATATTTTGTGACAGGTTAACAAAGTTTACAATGCATGGTTAATAATTTCAAATATACCATAAATTATTTTAATTCTGGACTGGTCTTGCAGAGGTGGCCTTGTTGTGTACTTGTTATTGGCTCTTGCCCCAGTCAGCATCTTGCCAATATATTCATCAGCGCTGTACAACATTCTGAATATATTTTTAGCAGCTTTGCTAAAATCAGAAATACCTTCTATTTCAGCCTCATGCTGGGACTGAAAAAGATTTTGAATTAAAATTTTCACCATCATATGCGTTAAGTTTCTGATGTATTTACTTATCTACATACACTATAAATTATCTACAGCCTACATCTGCCAATCAATGTTTTCCAACTGGAATTGATTGAAATTATCATCAAAAACAATTTGGTTCACAAGAAACTCTATATTTAATACATAATAGCCAATAATTTGCCACATCAAAGTTACACATTAGTTTAAGAGTAACCATATAAGTTAAAGGTCTGTAAATAAATGTTAACAAATAAGGAGTCAACCAACAAAATACAAGAAACACTGGACCCAAATTTATTGAATGTTTTCATTGCTTCAAATCTCGTCTCAAAAGTTACCCAATAAAAGCACAGCAAAACCTCTGGTCCTTATTTGGGATTGAGTTTTTTTCTTAATCAAGCCCAGGAATATCAAGCAATTATGTTAATAAAAGTTGTAACAAAACTGGACAGACTAAAAGAAAATGTCTTTTTGTTGAGTGCATGTAGGGAACAGTTTAACAGCACGTGACACATCAGGGTCAGTAAATTATTAGATTCTCATGGGATTTGGACAGAGGTGCAATGGCATGACATGTAAAAGCTGCATGTCACTTCATATGTGGCTTAGAAGTCTAATAGTTGTGTCCAGTTTTCTGGCAGTTTAATAATTTAGATGGAGGTTTCATCCACTTTCAGTTTCTCCTGTACTCAATAATGCTTTCTTTGCTATTTTGTTTACCAATAATGCTGGCCAAAATGTCACATTTCAATGAATTGATGTGTTATATGAATAATGTTAACATAAACCATGCAAATTCTTTTTATATGTTATTGTATAGAAATCCAACATGTCACCTTTAAATTCTTAAATCTTACTGCATCTGATATGATCTTCCTTGATAACAGTCAAAAACCTCATATGACAGTGGAACCAATTACTTTACTAATTTAGCAGATAAAAAGAATTTGTTACTGAGTAGTCTTGTACCTGCTAAATATAGGAGAAACATGTGGCAGGACTTATAGATGTCACCTACTCAAGTAATAAGGAAAACAATGGTCTAAAATGAGAGAAGTCTTTTGGGAAACATTTAAGTTCTACAGTATGAATTTTCAAGTCATTATTCAAAGCATTTCAGAATATCTATCAAGCACCTTGAAGATGAAATTATTTCTTGCGCACTAAGTGTAAAATCTGACCTTTGTATAACCATCATATGTTTTTGTAAATCATGGACATCCAATTCTGTTGCTAGAATTACACCCCGTTTGTCTTTCAGCCAGAACATCAGATGTATCTTGAACAGATTCCTGTCAGGATGGTTTAAATAAACTTAATTGGTTTTTTCTCTCTTAAGGTAAAAAAGTATATGTTTTACCATTCATCAGACCATCCCTGTCTTTTGTTCCCACCAGGCTAAATGTTTTGTAAAAATATCCCCCAAACTGATGTATGCATCTGAGATGGTTCTGCCCAGTACCTGAAGTGCTTAGTAACGTTATATACACTAATCAATATAACATATATGACGTTTTTTAAAAAAGTACCTGCCTACCCTAATTTTAAAACCAGTGCAACAGGAAACATATTTTTGCCTTGTCAATAATGAGCCGATTCAAAAAGCCAGAATTTACCTTAAATATCTGTAAAATGTTGTAATATTAAATCCCCTTCATAAAGTTTTGAAAGAATTTGATAACTAATTTTCAATATACAAAAATTTTTTATACTCAAGTAGGTAATTGTAAAAAACTTTTGCAGTTGCTTTTAGAAAGATGGTGGTTTTACACTTTGGTTCCTGAAAATGGACTAAAAAGTGCCTGAGGTAATTTCTCCACAATGAAACTTAGGGCATCATCATGTGCTGCAAATGATTGAGTCCAAATATTTTTTTTTTTTATGACTTTATCAAAATATCTTGAAATCACATAGCTCACAGACATTTCAGAAAACACTGTTTACACCTATTAATATTTAAAAACAATTTCTGATTCATCATAAGTAACATCTTTAAGTGACCTAACACTTCACATTCACAACATGCATTTCAGTTTGAAAGTAGAGGAAGTGCTTAATATTAAATACAATAACCATTGCTGATGTCATAAACTAGGATATATGTGTCATTCAAGTCTTATAAATTTAACTTTTATCTTTTTTACATCCCTTGTAAAAAAAAAAAATTTAAATTTGAGTCAGCAGGAATAAATAGGGTCAGTCAAGTAACCAAAACCACAAATGCTTTTTTATTTGGTCTATCCGTAAAACTGAAAGCTCTGCTTGCACTGTCAGCCTGGAGTACAGTCCTAATATTTCAGCACTTGTTATGTGTTCAAAATATGCTTCATCAAAAAGAATTTATAGTGAATAAAAATAGTTAATTATGGTGTGAACAGATTCAGATTTTTTCTGATATAATCATTATTTATTAAATCTGATTTATTCATATCAACAAAAGTTATGTTAAAATCAGTTTATTTGTACCCCAAAGTAATAGTCTCTATTCGTGATACCTGTTATTTCTTTGACAACACTGGATGCTGATCCACCAGGAACACTGACTTCAGAAGCATCAGTTGTATATTCAATAGGACCATCCACTGTCCATCCATTGGTAACAAAGACTGAAGATTGATTAGGATCATTGTCCACAGAATCATCAGAAACAGTCATTGTAAAGTCAACATACTTCTTAAATTCCATCAGTTCTAGGTCATTTGCAATGTTAACCTGAAAATGGCATCATGAAGCGAAATATCAAGTGATTATTTATTCAAATCTTGGCACAATGGGATCCAAATTCTGGTTGGTATTGACAGGAAAAGCACAAGAATCAGACATGCAACTATAAATATAGGCTTTCATGACAATTCCATTAAGCAAACAAGAAAAAAGAAATATGATTATTATAATAATCCTATACATGTTCTAAAAAGGGAACAACCAGAATAAAACAAAATAGTTGCAAACACTTGCTGGCAATCATACCTTCAAAGTTTGGTGAGAATGGCCCTTTTTCGAAGTTTTTGAAGATCAGGAGACACAATCAAAAGTTTACTGACAGATGGACAGATGACACCACAGCATAACACAGACATATAAATATGAAAATATTATAATGGTGAAACTATCGTGAAATACCAGTTTTGTCTCCAAGTTTCCAGCTTTTTTACTTGGTCTTCCCTTTTTGGGATACTGTTGTCTTCTGTTTCTTATTCTGTAAAATGTAGAAAATCCTTTTTCAAAATTTGCAACCAAAAACCTCTTGCATGCAGCAGTTGTCAGTATTTATACATTGTATCATCTATATACTCATAATTTTTTTCTCTTCAAATGTAAATAACAGCATTAAACTGTCTTAATATTTATACTGACTGGTGGTTCCTTTTCTGATTTATGTTTATTGCATACACGTAGATACATACAGATTAAAATAACATTTTTTTACAAGCCATCTGATCTTGAATTATTTTTCATCAGAGTAACCATACATAAATAATTTAAATGACTGACAAAAGGGCAATATATTGTTGAATGTCAAAATAGAAACAAAGCATTGTCTTGAAGTTAACATTTAAGAAATGTAGGATTTATAGGCATATACTGCAGTTCAAAATTTGTTAGAAAATGACAATTGTTAATTAAATCAGAAAATAACAAGTCTGCAGTCTTAATTTAAGGGCATGTCTTTAAACACAGATTAAAATTATACCTGTATGTTGTTTTTTTCATCCTTTCCTTCCACAGGATGCTTCTGACTTCCTGGTATGGATGTATCACCTTTGCTGCAAAATTAGAAAATCATCTCAGACTTCAAAATTAGCACCTGGCAACAATTCCTTGAACTGTAAATCTATGCTTGAGCCTGTGAAACTTTCCCAGAGTTGTACAGTGATTTACGATATAAAAGGAATAAACAGAAATGTTCGAGGCATATGAAATCTACACCTTAATTTCTGTGAATGTCATCTGCACATGTAAATAAAAATTAAATAGAAAAGGATTAACTGAGCCACTCACCATTTTAAGTTTATGATATATAGCTATATTTATATAGGTTCATGTAACAATTCAATCAGCCAGTAGGTATAAGCTGAGCACTAATGCTCTGATGGCTGGATTTGTGTCCAGTGACTGTCAATAGACCTTCTAAAAAAAAAACATTTGCAAACTTATTGCTCACAAACTGCATTCACATAAGAGGAAAAGTCATTAAAACTCCAGGTAGCTAATGTTCAAGACATTTGAATTTGAAGACAACAGTTATGGTATTACCTCACACTTGCTTGATACAAATTAAAAGATCGAAGAATTTCAATGAAGCTGTCACCTTCAAGTTGTTTACATAACTGTGCCTTGCAGCTTTTTTCTGACATTAAAGGACACAAACTAAACAAATATTTTTGGTGAGGAAAATTTATAATCATTTACAACAGTTTACAGCTATACATTCTCATTAATTATACAATAAGTTACTATTAAATATTACTGAACTAGCTGAATATAAATTGGATAGACAGAAACAAGCCATAATCAGAATCAAAGATTAATTTGTTGAAAAAGAGATCTACCAGTATGTTTTCAACAGTCTACAATTAATTAAAACAAATATAACTTATTGCTACAGTGTCTGGAAAATAATAACGAAAAGGTCAAAAATACAAATACCATTGGGTGAATAAAATTTAAAGCGAAATTTATATTTTGGAAATGTATATTCGCAAGGCTGGCATGTACCAACTTTTAGAAAGACAGTCGTGAGATGACTGATCACTGTGCATTAGGGACAAGTAAAAATATTGCCTGTTATGTAAACAAAGCTTAAAACATAACACATACCCATCAATATCCTTACAGGCTTGACGTTTAATTTATCAGTCTTCCAAGAACATAAAAAAGAAATTGTTCCATAGTATATATTTCTAAATAGCTTTCCGTAAATTTCACGTCACGCGAAGTACTTCGCAGCTAAGGTGCTTAGCGGCCGTGCGAATAATTTTGTGCTACATTTGTTACATTTGGACTGAGTAATGACTTACCTGCAATTTTTGCAATAATACACTCATGGTATCCCTTGAAATCATGACAAACCGCCATCACTTTCTCTCCCGTGCGATATTCCTTCATTTCTTTTCGTGGCGAGTGAATATCAGCCATACAAATTATGCCTCCTTTAATGGGACGATCATTCACCCATATAACCAGGGCTATTTCTGGTTCGGTGGTCATCTTAAAATCCTAGAATATTTTCTGTTGTACAATTTCAACGACTCAAATTTCCAGACTGGTTATCCAGAGTCTTTAGGTGGCGCTCTACAGTTTCATATTTAGCATAGGGTTAGAATTTTAAAGAAGAAGAATTTCCCCGGGTTTCCTCACTAGTTATACTGGCTATTTAAAAAAGACTTTGTATATCTTAAGTATTGTTCAAAGAACCTTTTAATTCCCTTTATTTTGGTGTATGATTGATGGGTGTAATATGGGTTATAGAGTATACAGCTTGGCCTTACTCCAGATGTGCACCTTTCAAAAGAGTGCTAGCTCCACTTGCTCATTTTCACTTCCCAAACTTCAGAGGTAAATTGTAAAAAAAAGAGCCGATAACTTTTTTTGCATTTTATATATTTGGTAATTCATTCATTGCACTTTCAGAAGCTGGTATTGTCTAGTCTGGCAAAATTCATTTTCTCTATTTTAATAGCTGCCAAGGATAGTGTACTTTAGACAAATTCAGGTTGAGTTTTGGAGCACAAGGGAGCAGTCATTTTAGTTAGCAGTGTGCTAAGATCATTTACAATTTCCAAAAGTACAATATCCAAAGAAATGTCAGCCACATTACATGAAAGTAGCATAGAGGTATGCCAACATTCTCACCACTCTGCATGTTTTAAATTCAAACAACTTCACCTTACATACATCACTCTCTCAAAAGTACATAATAACTGGTGAGCGCCACCTTAAAGAGTATATAGGTATTATTATTGTATCATTTAATTTTGATTGTATGGCTGAAATATTTAAGTCGCAAGCATCAAAACAGTCCTTTTGAATAACTGTCCTGTATTTCCCCCCTCACAACAGCATTTATCAGAGTCAGAGTCTCAAACAGGTACAGCCCCCCCCTTCACCTTATGATAAAAAGTGAGCTATTTTAAAAATGCGCATTGCATCTTGTCAACATAGCAACCACTGTTATGCTGAAAGACAGGAACATGAAACTAGCCATATTTATTCCTGAGATGTCAACAATAAATTTTACAGTTTGAAAAGGGATGGAACAGGTGAGGTTCATAAAGGTCAAAGGTCAAAAGGTAAAATATTAACTTATTGTTTAATATGGAAGAAAGCAAATTTGCTTTGTCATCATTTATTTTTTAATATCATTGCAAATAAATGAAAAGAAACATTTTCACTATATATTTCTTTTACCTAATGCAACAGTTTTCAATTTAAGTTGACTTTATTGCTATATTCTAAGACTTCTAATTTCCCCATAATTAAAGTCACTACTCACACAAACATGCTTCATGGCAAATTATGTAAGCTAGAGCAAAATAAGCATAATTAGCTTATTTTCATGAATAAAATCAATGTTAATGTACCATTTTATTCAGAACATCATACATAATAATATGAAAATAAGAAAAATAATTGCATACATTTTTATATTTGTTTTAAGGTGGCGCTCTACAGTTTCATATTTAGCATAGGGTTAGAATTTTAAAGAAAAAGAATTTCCCCGGGTTTCCTCACTAGTTATACTGGCTATTTAAAAAAGACTTTGTATATCTTAGGTATTGTTCAAAGAACCTTTAATTCCCTTTATTTTGGTGTATGATTGATGGGTGTAATATGGGTTATAGAGTATACAGCTTGGCCTTACTCCAGATGTGCACCTTTCAAAAGAGTGCAAGCTCCACTTGCTCATTTTCACTTCCCGAACTTCAGAGGTAAATTGTAAAAAAAAGAGCCGATAACTTTTTTTACATTTTATATATTTGGTAATTCATTCATTGCACTTTCAGAAGCTGGTATTGTCTAGTCTGGCAAAATTCATTTTCCTATTTTAATAGCTGCTAAGGATGGTGTACTTTAGACAAATTCAGGCTGATTTTTGGAGCACAAGGGAGCAGTCATTTTAGTTAGCAGTGTGCTAAGATCATTCAAAATTTCCAAAAGTACAATATCCAAAGAAATGTCAGTCACATTATATCAAAGTAGCATAAAGGTATGCTAACATTCTCTCCACTGTGCATGTTTTAAATGCAAACAACTTCACCTTACATACGTCACTCTCTCAAAAGTACTTAATAACTGGTGAGCACCTCCAATCTTGATCAGATAAATCTATGTCGGCTCATCCATGAGATCATTGTCACCAGACTGTTCTTTGACTGGTCATCAGTTACGGAGTACCAGGTGCCGGTCCTTTGTTACAATTATTGTTCTGTGGACATGGTCCATGGCCCATAGGTTGGGACCCACTGCCCTATGGCATTATGTATCCTACTTAATACTGCCCATGGAATAACTCTATGGCCCATAGGTTGGGAACCATTGCCCTATAGCATGATGTATCCTACTCAATAATGTGCATGAAATAACCCCACAGACCCCTGAGGGTCCACAGCCCACAGGCTGCAAACCACTGCCCAACAGCATGATGTATCCTACTCCATACTGCTATCATGCATCATGCACCATGTTGCTAGACAAAATCACGGATTTCAGATTTGGACCACTATGCAAACATGGTTTTAAACAAGTGATGAAATTAATTGTTCATGAAGGTTTTGCACACTTAACAAAGGACTATTTAATTTGTAAGCAGTAGTTTATTACCTGAAAAGACATTATCAAATTGAACTAAATTTGTTCCAATAACAATAGATAACATATAAATATTATAATACATGTATATGCATTAATGTGCCTTATTTTCCTTATCAGTATAGAACTGTCAGTTTATTCTTTCCTCAATTAAGTTAAACTGAGTCATTTATGGTTTGTTTTATGTTTGTTTAAGAGGGCATTGAAACAAAGCCGCCCCAAAATCTTTTAATATATGACAGTTTGATCACTTTTTTAAAATCACACCAATAAAGTACCAACTGTGCCAGGACTTTTTGTACCTATACTACTGCTGTCCAGAGGAACCTTTGAGTATACTGCCACATTATAATAAAGCACCACTTAATGAAATGGGATTCATTATTATACTCACTCGACAATAGGAACCGTATTAAAATCTACAATGCATTTATTGTATGACAGCAGCTTTCTCATCAGTACTTTCTCATGTTCTAAATTCTGATAATCCACTCCTGTATCGTGACATACCAAGCAACTGGTATTCCATGGGTGAGCATTACCAAGTGGAATATTGATTTATGATGTTAGTGCTTTTGTGGGTTTAACTCCTTTTTTCAGCACATCATAGGCATACATGGCAGCAAGTTTATCTGGTGGAGGAAGAACCCAGGAAAACCCCAGTAAGAATCACAAACCTAGGGGAAGCTACTAGTAAGCTTGCTCGCATACCCACAATAGCCAAGTCCGTGACTCGAACCCACATGGACAGATGTGAGATGGCAGTGATCGGTAAAGGCGACTAATTTAGATCATTTGGCTGCCCAGGGAGCTGAGTATTCAGTTAGATGCCGTCTTCTGTTTCCAGTCAAATTGATCTATATCACAATGCAAGAGAGAAAGAATACTTTAGCAAGTAATATTAATGTACACATTAACAAATGTTTGTATTTATCATGACATCCTATATAAGAATAATAAATGAAAATTATAAATTGCAGAATAAATCAATAAGCATGAGGAAAATCTTCTTTTCAATCAGAGTACAAGCCAATGTAATTCTATCAATGTAATAAGAAAATGTCGGAATAAAAATGAAAAAAAAATTTCTATACAGATATAGATAATAAGGCAAGGTTGGCAATGGATTTCCTTGGTGCTTGAGGGTGCATTATTCATAATTGTATTTTTACTATGCCATTGAAGATATTTTTAAAAATCCTACCTTGCCCAAAAGAACAAGTGTTACTCATCCATCCACCATGGTACCGTACGGGTGGTAGTTCCAAAGTAATCAAGAAGATATCACTGTTGAAACAACAAGAGAAAAGTCTGTGAGACTCCATTTCCAAAGTAAAGGCCAAGTGTATGCTGTTGTATAATTGGTAAGTATTTTAAACTCACACCCCATCGGTAAATTCTGCAGCATTATCATCACATGGCTTTTCAAAATCCATTGCATATATAAATCTTAAACATGAACACCAAAGATAGTTAAATACTCTTCCTGACAGGTATTGAGCCATTTGAATTGAATCTCCAGCACCTAATGATGTTGAATGATGTTGATACTGTATCTATGAACAATTCATAAACAATAGTGCCTGGTTTGTTGATAAGTGATATTGGTGACAAAAAAACTAAGATGCCAGTGATCATTTATCATCATTGAAATTTGACTCCTCCAGCCTCTAGTTCCTCTTAAGATAAGTATTGTCTGGACTTGCACACCTTTAAGATGTGAAGTTTAGGCCTGTCGAAGCCATTTTCAGGAGGATGGAAAACAAGCAGACCATTTGTTAAACTTAAGATGACACTTTTTCCTGTTTTGCATCTTAAATTTGAACAAACCGTGAAGTTACTACCTATATTAATGAGGGCAGTTCTGATCATACCTCAGCAACTTTTACATCCAGGTAGTCTTAAATAAAAGCAACCAACATACCAGCATCTCTTATTCCCTCATTCTCTGAGATTTCTGCCAAGTTTTTTGCGATGGACGACTTTTTCAACTTATCTGTAGCAGAGCTTTTTGTGCTATCAATGACCCCCAGATTTTTGCAATGGCTGTCTTTCGCAGAAGCACTTTTGATGCTATCACTGACATGCATTGCAACATTTTTTGCAATCAGTGCAGTGTGTGAGGTCAGGGCCTGAAGAACCTTTAGGCTTCCAGAGAACAATGCCCACACAACATCACAGAGACCATTTCCATAATATGTCACATAAATGGGTTTCTCAAGTTAACAATACACACAGGTATCACACATCCAAGTATGTCAGTCATTTCATTAAATACAGTCAATCTCTAATGCACAGTTGTATTGTCAAGGTCTCTCCACATGCACATCCTGGTCAATAAGGGTAACACAAAGGTACATCAACCGGGGAGTGTGGCACGGAAGATAGGTGGGTGCCAGCAGATCACCTGAGGCCACATTTGGGGGAGGACCCAAACAATATGTAACCCTGCACGATACTTGATGAACCTGAATGATGGCTACTGCTAATGGTTTATTGAGTCAATATCATATGTGCCCATGGAAAGCCCAGTAACATTCCAGGTACCTTCTTGACCTCCTTCTGCAGACAACACAAGCATGTCATTTGCTTCAAGGCCTCCAAATGGCCACAGTCGGACATTAAGCCAACTATAATAAGTGTGCAGCAATGCTAGATCTCAAGTGTGTAGGATTCCCCTGCTGTAGTTGGTGTAGAGAAAACCACATTAAATTCTAGTTTTGTAGACAAGATATTGATCATCAATGTAGTGATTAGGCTTTTATTTGCAATAACACTGCATCACAACATTGCTTTTATGAAGAATGGGAAGCATCTCACTCAGAACTCATCATTGGTGTTATACACATCATCAATGTCTTAATGATTTCATACATTAGTGCACAAAATGTCTCTGCATCAATAATACTATCGATGAGGAACTACTGACAAATTCATGCTTCCTTGCTGATTACTTCTAGTATGTGGTTGCCAGCTCAAACTGACTCCACAAGTGTATTCAGTCGATCCACAAGTTCATGGGGGTTATATGTTCCAAGACAGTCATCTCTTTTCTTTGTGTGCAGTTCTTCAGATGTGGGAATTTTCATAAGTCCTGTTTGCTGCCTGGGTTTGGTTTCTAGGAAATGTCTTGGAATTAAATTGCATGGGATCCTCTGTTTGTGTTGGAACCTTCTGAACTTTTGAGAGAATTTTTCTCAGGCCTGTTGCCATTGCTTATGTTTTTACAAGTTTAGGCTGTGTTTTCATCTCTGACTTGTAATTGGGTGGTAGTTGTGGAATCCTCTCAATTGCCTCTCTGACGCTTTGGTCAAGTGCATTGGTGCAATTTGTGACCACACCAGTGCTCTCTCCGATTTCTCTGATGCCTTAGATTTCTATCATTGCCTCTGGCAAGAGTCCAGTAGTCCCAGCAGTAGCTTCTATGCCTGTCACAGCTTTTTTCACCTCTTCCTCACTTATTTTTTTGAGAAGTGATGCAAACATTTGTTCAACGCCTGTTGTGAGGTCTTCTTGTGCAGTCTGTATGCAACTGAAGCATATCTTTGATACATTTGCAGCTGCCAGTAACTTTGCTGTTTCATTCCAGATGTTTTCAGGCAGCTTTCTGACATCGGTCAGCATAGTATCACAGGTTTCGGTAATGTATATGTTTATCATTGTCATTTAAATTGCTTCCTTGACAGATGCTTGGCATCCAAATCCGCATGATGCTTGAGCAGTCCACAACAATAATTGGTTTGCGGAAACCATAGTGACCTACACCAACATATTTAAAAACTCATCCCATGAGTAGCCAGTGGTACATCAAGTCCAATGAATGTTTGCTAGATCATGAATGTCAACCCCATGAAATGTCATCATTATGTTGCTGTTATCTGGAATCTCTTTAGGCACAAGTGCATATCATTGTGCCACATAGATCACACCAGTATTTGTGCCAGCCACAAAAAAATATTCTCACGGGGTTTGTCATCACAGTCAAGCTTCACATCATCATACAGTCAAACATTGTACAATCAAGGTTATTAAGCTCTGGATCAAGGTTGTCGATTGCAAGGTCTTCTTCGATCGAAGATCTCAGTGGTGAATGACAAAGACTTCTTTGACGATGGAGGTGCTTCAATGAAATCCAGATTACATAATAACATGGTTGATAATTTGCAGATCATGAACCTATAAACCATGTTGATGCTGCATGTTATCGACATGATCATGCATACAAAACATCCAGTGATATCTGTGGGCATCAATGTGCTGACATGGATCTCGTCCATTACTTGAATGTAATGAATCCTACACTAAGAGAAAGAATTGCCAGATGCATCATCAAAGGAGGCAAGAGGGCAAAGATTATTCTTGGAAGCGGACAGTCTGCTCACTGGAGGTAAAACAGCAATATGTAAACATGGATCTGAAACTGGCAGTGATGTACTACAGTTCCTATGGTTATTGGAAGGGAGAAGCATCCATTGAAAAGTTAGTGACCACTGCAAAAGTTACCAATTAGGTTGCTAGAGCACAACTGGACAAATAATCATTGTGACAGATTTACATACCCATACCAAGGAAAATTTCCTTTGGGTGGTGTGATGTTAGGATGCCTAATGAAGTTCACCAGGCTAATTTTTTTTTCTTCCACATCATCATGCATGTAAATAAAAATTTGCTACAATTGTTACAGATGTTGCCAGCAGATACAGAGAAGATGGGTCACTGATGTCATAAGATTCAACAAGTGTCGTAGACAGGTTCAAATGCATCTCATGCACATTCACTCATAACATGGGGACAGCTTCTGTAGGTAAAGAATTTCTCAGAACCATTTGTTGCTGACAAAACACCATGTACTGGTTCATCATGAACGTGTTGGGGTACGCTGAGACCAGGCCACTGTGGAACAGTTCAACCATACACTTGCAGAACGATTATTAGGTCATCAGTACATTATTGATGAATCATGAAGCACAATCACCTAAGTGGCTGTCAGTCATAGCAGCATTGAATAATGAAACCAGTCACAGTCATATGAGGTGTTTTCCCGTCATAGCGACCTGTGTTGGATTTTGTCGAGGAAAATCAGATTCAGTGTCTGTATACCCTTAGTGAGATAGACAATGCCATGTTACTGAGTCAGTATGGTCCCTCTCTGACCAAATTGATATTCTGGGGCAACCAAAGTATTGCCATTTGGCGCCCGTGAATGAAGTAGCGGTCCAACCATCAAGTAGAGCATTAGTGTGAGAGGAATTATAAGTCATTTCCATGAATTTACAATTGCAGCCAAGATTTATTTTGGGATCCACGCGTGCCCGTATGCATTAGCAGTGACTCCATCATGGAAAGTCCACTGTTTGGTATCCAGCAGGTCCAAAATTACCTTGGTGAAACAGTGTATACCCATGCAGTGTTTCTGTAAATGGGTAAGGTTTGCTGAGTTCATGAATAAGTGCCTCTTTTATAGCTGTTCTACATTTAAATCCTTTGCACAATAACTGTGGGAACTCCTTTATTTCATGTTTATGCTGGATCCAGACTTTCAGTTTCAGCAGTGGAACTGCAGACTCCAGTTCCTACCACAGCTGAATACTTTTTCGGGGAACAGTTGAATATATTCTTTGATGGGATGGCCTGCACATTTGTCTTTGAATTTCCCCATGACTTTATTGTTAATGTTGCTGAGCAATGGTTGGTCTTTTAGGTACTCGCTGGTGTCGAAATTGTTTACAACTGATGCCTCACCCATGTTTGCATAAATATCTTTGGTAGTTATATGCATACAGCATTTTAAGATCACCGCCATACCGCAACTTGGTCTTGTCCTATTAGAACTCATTCATGAGCAGTTTAACAAGTCAAATAACAATGCACTAGCATAGGATTTCTTTGTACTGTGGAAGGCAATGAGTCCATCAAGGGAAAGTTTGAATGACTTGAATGCTGGGTCCAGAATCAGCCTGTTGAGTTTGTCTTAGTCACAGCCCTGAACAAGATCAACATGCATTTGCTTCTACAATTTCTCTGTTGTTTTAATGAATAATGCATTATTCATTGACTTATTAATCATCGTCATCATCAATCCCTTAACCTAAGAGGTCATTGGGGCACCACAGTTTACTTTACAACCAATTCTCTCCATCTTTCCCTGTTCTCTACTGCCCTTTGGGAATCTCCAAATCCCATGCCTGTCTACTCCTTAACGTTGTCTTCCCACCTCTTTTTATGTCTGCCTCTTCTTCTGCACCCTCACACTGTGCCTTGCAAGATCATTTTTGCCAGTCCAGATGATCTTAAGACATGACCGTACCACTTCAGTTTGCGCTTTTTTACAGTGGTCAAGAGGTCTTCATAGGATCTGATGGCTTGTTGGATCCTGTTGTGGACTTCTTCATTGGTTACATGGTCAATGTATGAGATGCCCATGATCTTGCAGTAGCATCTCATTTCGAAGGTTTGAATCCTCCCTTGTAGATCTGATATGAATGTCCATGATTCACAAGCATACAGAAAGATGGATATGACAATTGAATGCATCAGCCTTATTTTGGAACCAAAAGTAATGTTGGTATCTTTCCATATTGGTCTCAATCTTGTTATTGCTGCTGTTGTCTGGTCAATCCTGCAAAGTAGTTCTGATTTGGAGCCCTCAACCGTGATAATTGATCCCAAGTACTTGAAGCTTCTGACTCTTTCCAGCTTCTGTCCACTGACCTTTGTTTCTGCACTGATGCCATTGGTGTTGTTTGTCATCAGTTTGTTTTTTTCAGTGCTAATCTCCATACCGTATGCTGTGGAGGTTGTGTTGAGTCACTCAACCAAGTCAGCCTGTTCTTTTTCATCTCCTGCTAAATTATCAATATCATTTGCAAAGCGAAGGTTGATGATTGTTCTTCCTTTGATGCTGAGAGTGCCCTTGTGGTCATGCAAGGCATCCTCCATGATCCTTTCCAGGAAAATGTTGAAGAGTGTAGGTGACAGTATACATCCCTGTCTGACTGCAGCTGTTGTTCGAAACCAATCTCCTCAGCTGTCATTGATAAGGACAGCACTGGTGGCTTTGTTATAGAGGTGCTCAACAACCTGCAAAAGGTTTGAGCTGATATACTTCCTCATAGTTCCCCATAAGGCTGCATGCCGTACTCTATCAAAGGCCTATATGAAATCTATAAAGATGTGGTATAGATTCTTCTGATGCTGAAGATATTTCTTGCAAAGGAGTCTGAGATTGAAGATTTGTTCGGTGGTACTCCTTTCTGCTTGGAAGCCTGCCTGCTCTTCAGCAATAATTCTCTCTGCTTGAGGCTTTAGTCTGTTGAGAATTATCTTCAGCATGACTTTGCTTCAGTGACTGATCAAACTGATGGTTCCGTAGTTTAGGCATAGCTGTAGGTTTCCTTTCTTGGGGAGCACGATGACCAAGGATTGAGTCCATGTGGTGGGCCATTCTCCTGTCTGCCATATCTTGTTGCAGATTGTTGTTAGGACTGTGACTATCTCCTCTCCTCCTGCTTGAATGAGCTCTGCTTGTATGTTGTCAATGCCAGCTGACTTTCCTTTCTTTAGTGACCTAACTGCAATTTCTACTTCTTCATGAAGAATGAGGTTGTCATCGATTTCTTCTGCCTGAGAGCAATTTAGTACTGCTGGATCTCTTTGGGTCCTATGTTTGTAAAATTCTGAGTAGTATTCTGTCCATCGCTTGAGGATCTCTTGATCTTCTGTGAGGCATTTTCCTGATTTGTCTTGGATGGTAGTAGTTTTCCGTTATTTATGGGTTGTGAGATCTTTCACCAGTTGATATGCCATTTTGCTGACATTTCTACTCAGACTGTCTTCGATTTTGCAGCATTGTCTTTCTATCCAGGATTCCTTTGCCTTTTTCATGCTTTTCCTGATCATGTTGTTTATCTCTGTATTTTCTAGCTCCTTCACGATCTCTTTTTCCCTTTTTCAGTTCTCTTCTTTTGTCACATAGTTCAAGGACATCTGTTGTGATCCAGTGTTTCTTTGTTCGATATTTGCCAATCATCTCGCTAGCTGTGCTAGTCACAGCTGTGTTGAATGTGAATGTTAAGGACTCTAAGTTGGTGTCTTGGCTGTCCAGGGTTATCAAAGGTGCAAATTTACCACCTATCATTGCTTGGAAGGCTTCTGCGACTTTGGATCTTTAAATTTTTCAAGATCAAATCTGATTCTTGATTGGTTAGGCTTTTTGATCATTTTCAGGTGGAGGCGAAACGTTGTCATTAATAAATCATGGTCACTTCCAATATCTGCTCCTGGAAATCTTCGTGTTCTGGCGATATTCAGTCCTGTGCAGAATCGTTTTTTCACCAGGATGTAGTCAATCTGGTTGTGATGTTGTCCATCTGGACTGTGCCAGGTCCATCTTCTAGATGCTGTGTGAGGGCTGAATGTGTTGGCTAGCACAAGATTGTTGTAGGCAGCAAACTCCAAGAGCCTGAGTCCTCTTTCATTTGTTTCTGCATTGCAGAAGGGTCCACAGGTGCTTTGCCAGTTTGTCTGTGAATCAACTCCCACCTTTGCATTCCAGTCTCCTTGTACAAACAGAATGTCCTTCTTGGGTGAGTTGTCCATGACTTCTTGCAGTTGGTTATAAAAATTCTCCAGTTCGTTGTCATCATTGTTCGATGTGGGTGCGTAGGCCTGTATGATTGTGATGTTGAAGGGAGTCGCCCTCAGGCGGATGGTAATGAGCCTGCTTGAGACTGGGCTGCAACCCATAATGCTGTTCACAATGCCCTTGTGGACAAGAAATCCAACACCATGAATATGTTTGTCCCCTCTTCCGCTGAAGTAGAGCTTATGCTCTTCATCTGTTGTTATTTCGTCAAAGTTTTTCCAGCGCACTTCGCAGAGACCAATAATGTTCCTGTTGTACCTCTCCAGCTCATGTGTAAGTTCTTTCAACTTTTCCACAGCTCTCAGTGTTCTAACGTTCCATGTACCAATGATGATGTTATCTCTCCCACGGATCTTGGTAGTGGGGGCACCAGTAGCATACTTGTCACCGTCCTGGTGTGCAGAGGGAGAAGCGGACATTGTTGACTTGGACTGCGATCGATCCGGTATGGAAGAATTGTTAGTTGTCTTCATGTGGTGTGTCAGGGGTAAGATACAGCCTGACCGAGCCCATCCCTCTCCAGACTGGATGACCACAGCCGAAGTCCACTGATATAATGTGGCACGCCCTGGCCCTGAGCACATTGTCGTTGAGCTCATCTTGGAGCCATTCCGCCCTGGCCGTTGACTTCATCGAGGAAGACTTCCGCCCAGTGATGCTGTGCTATTATCACACTATTTTACCCATAGTTGGGAGACTCGTGCAGGTGGAAGCGTCTTATTCCATCCCGTACGGATCCAATGGACCTGTGCCACTGCCCACGGACTTATTAAAGACTTTCTTAAATTTGTTCACAGTGGCAGCTTGCTGAACCGTGTTCAGCACCCAGTGGACTTTACACACATGCATTGCCAACATTGATACAACTGATGGTTGCACAAATTGACTACAAGTTTTTTGTGCAAGTTCTTGACAAGCTTGACACATTTGAAAACTTGGATCATGAATTGTCCATGATTCGGCACTGCTATTGTGGCAATTTCTCATGCAGCACTGACAGCTCATCCTTGGCCAGCGGATAATGATTGTGGGTGTTGTGCAGTCCATCTGGATACTCTAGGTCAACTTCAAGGAAGTATCCATGGTCGCTTTTGCTGTCATACTCGTGGACATCTACATCAGTGTGATTGATCCATGTGAACTCACCTTCGCCTACGGTCATGGGCTACATCATCACCCATTAATACAGATTATTTGGATATAGATACATAATGTAACTTTTTGAAGGGTAGAGTCATATTTGTCCTTGAGCATGTTTACAAGAATGTAATGTTGAGTTGCTATAGAAATTCCACCACAGATACCACATTCAATAAACAAATGTTGATCAATATCAGCAAACAGTTCTAACTTTACTTTGGTTTTTGACAGCAGCACATCCCAAGCCATTCCCAGCAACGAAAAGTAATGTGCGGGATTGAACTTGTACACGTTCGTCATCAGTGGAAATACCTTCTCTGGACTGTGATGAATTAAAGGCATCAATAAGTGGCGACTGACTTTCAGCAAACTTTGCCGCATCACTCCTGTGCTCATATGGATATATTCCTTTCCGAGTAAACAAAGTGAACTTTTCCATTTCAGCAGGGGAAGCACCGACGTATCAACGGTTAATCTTAAAAAGCAATCATCATTAATTAATGCAAGGTTGTTCACGCTTTGTCAAGTCCGGAATTGAGAAACTGCAGCATACGGGGCCCAAGGCAACAAGCGATGAGCGCGGGGCCCCAAGCTAAAAATTGCATTGTGGAGAAGCGCGGGGCCCAAGGCGGTTGCCTGCTTCCATGGTGCTTGCCGTGCCGGCAACGTTTTCGTTGAAAATCTTTTATCCACATATGGTGGTACCATTTCACTGAGTGGTCAGAGACATCCACGTTTTCTATGTTGCTCAATAGCAGATTAATATGTTTAGTCCTCTAGAATGTAGCTTCTTGTGGTGGATAATCAAATTGGGTGAACGTTAAAACTCACCAGTATCAATAACCTACACAGGAAGTTCAATGTTACCAAACTTGAGTTCATCCATATACTGTTGGTACTTTCCAGACTGATCTGTATTATAGCATGCAGGATGCAAGACAGATAAGATTGCCCCATAGAAAGATTGGTTGTCATCGTTTTTTACAATGATCACTTCTGGCTGTGTGATACACACTAGTGTTGGAATATAACTCTACCCGCAAAAAGATTTGTATCAGGGAAACTGCAACATGAACTTTTGCTCATCTGAAAAGAGCCCTCCCCCCTCCGAACCATATTGGGTATAAGCGTCATACTTCTCGAGGATCAATACAAAGCCTTTGTAGATTTAATCATTCACACAGCATTCTATATACACACAATGATATTTAACTGGTTGCTTTTTCCAGTTACCTTTGTTTTTCTACATCATGTGAATACAGTCAGACCCGGTCCTAGGATGTGCGGGGCCCAAGGCAGCAAATGCCATGAGCGGTGCCCCAAGCCAAAAAAAAAAAATGCATTGCGAAATTGATTACCGTCAGCAGCACGGGGCCCCTGAAAGCGCGGGGCCCAAGGCGGTTGCCTCGTTCGCCTTGCCCTAGGGCCAGGCCTGAATACAGTGGTATCTAAACCCATAGATCAAAATCTAAGTTATAGCTATAATTTCACGGAGTTCATCAAACAACATACAGTATTTTTTAATTTGTATATGAGGATTTTGCAAATGAACATGCTTGTTCTTTCCAGGAACATAAACGTATGTCATCATCTTTGGGTTCATTAATTGGTGATTTTATTAACGTCAGCAACTTAAAAGCCCCAACACCGCGGTTACGTGCAAAAAGTCACATTTGCCTAATCGTCTGAATAATACTCTGAAATATATTGGTCTGAATAATGTTGCATCTTGAAAGATAGGTTTCATTAAAACCAAATGATTTCAAAGTTTTATCGCATTACATAATTTCTCCCTCAAACTAAGAAACCCTGCCATTGTTCACGAGTACGAATTAAACCGATGTTGATTGGTGACATCCATGGGTCAACCGATTTCAGATGAAAGCTGGACCACAATATTTGATGTCACAGTCGTAAACATAAGGAACCAACACCATACTTTGTCGGATTTTCTTCATCCCAATTTTGCCATTCATTGTATTCCAGCGCAACAGATGAGCATCAATATTTTTCCGAGTATTTTTTTAAAATCCAATTCACGCTTTTTCTTCTCAGATCCGCTTTTTTAAAAAAAAAAAGTGGTCTTGCCTCTCTTCATTCCCTCTCGATTCAATTTGTGCACCATGTGCGAATGCTGCTGTTATTAGAGTAGTCACGAACAAATTTTTTGTATCACTCAATACTTTTGGAGCACTCCAGGAAAAGAACAGGATTACGAGCGACTTCATAGACTGAATCAAAGGGTGGCACCTCCTAACTCTAAATTGAATATTTAATCATCGTTTAACATCGTGCTTATTTCAAAGAACAGTTTATGTCAGATAGACTTTTTTAATAAATCATTTCCTTTCTTTCAAACTAAAGCTACATTGGAAGAATGGTTAAATTTATGACAAACAATGGCATTGGGGCTTTAAAGTTTGTTTGTTTTTTTTTCTTCACAAAATCATAAAATAATTTTTCACACTTGTTGTATGATTGGCCAAGTTTATATCATGCTTACTGTAACACGATCCTAATTTAACAAAAAGCTCCAGTTATGTATTTGAAAATTTACCCATTTTTGGGCCTCTTTTACAAATAAGTGTGACGCATTTAGCCAAGATCGTGATTTAATCTTTGCTGTGATGTTACAAAAACAGCATTGATCAGGCAATTAAATTCCAGCATTAGCTTCACTCATACTACAAGCTTCAATCAGTCAAGCTTTCGCTATAT
>JAECUM010093321.1:0-67406 GCA_016617855.1 Megalonaias nervosa
GGTGATGGATGGATAGTGTAAGACAGGCAAGTACACAGATGTAGGCAAGATGCAAGGGGTGATGGATGGATAGTGTAAGACAGGTAAGTACACAGATGTAGGCAAGATGCAAGGGGTGATGGATGGACAGTGTAAGACAGGTAAGTACACAGATGTAGGCAAGATGCAAGGGGTGATGGATGGACAGTGTAAGACAGGTAAGTACACAGATGTAGGCAAGATGCAAGGGGTGATGGATGGATAGTGTAATACAGGTAAGTACACAGATGTAGGCAACATGCAAGGGGTGATGGATGGATTAAGACAAGTAAGTACACAGATGTAGGCAAGATGCAAGAGGTGATGGATGGATAGTGTAAGACAGGTAAGTACACAGATGTAGGCAAGATGCAAGTGATGGATGGATGGATAGTGTAATACAGGTAAATACACAGATGTAGACAAGATGCAAGGGGTGATGGATGGACAGTGTAAGACAGGTAAGTACACAGATGAAGGCAAGATGCAATGGGGTGATGGATGGATAGTGTAATACAGGTAAGTACACAGATGTAGGCAAGATGCAAGGGGTGATGGATGGATAGTGTAATACAGGTAAGTACACAGATGTAGGCTAGATGAAAGGGGTGATGGATGGACAGTGTAAGACAGGTAAGTACACAGATGTAGGCAAGATGCAAGGGGTGATGGATGGATAGTGTAAGACAGGTAAGTACACAGATGTAGGCAAGATGCGGGTGATGGATGGATAGTGTAAGACAGGCAAGTACACAGATGTAGGCAAGATGCAAGGGGTGATGGATGGAAAGTGTAAGACATTTAAGTACACAGATGTAGGCAAGATGCAAGGGGTGATGGATGGATAGTGTAATACAGGTAAGTACACAGATGTAGGCAAGATGCAAGGGGTGATGGATGGATAGTGTAATACAGGTAAGTACACAGATGTAGGCAAGATGCAAGGGGTGATGGATGGATAGTGTAAGACATTTAAGTACACAGATGTAGGCAAGATGCAAGGGGTGATGGATGGATAGTGTAATACAGGTAAGTACACAGATGTAGGCAAGATGCAAGGGGTGATGGATGGATAGTGTAAGACAGGTAAGTACACAGATGTAGGCAAGAGATTGAGTTCTGTAGAACATTTGTTTAATAAATAATTACAATTTTAACTGAACCTGCCTGGAAGGAAGCTCGGCTTGTTGATCACTTTGGTGTCCAATTCTTTGTCGATGCATACGTCTATCCAAACATAAAATTGTCAATAAATATAGCTGCCCATACATATTTCTGTCCATATATGCATATGTCCATACATGTATTTATCTAGCTGTCCATAAATACATTTGTTCATGCATCTGTCCATACATCTGTCCATGCATACATCAACCCAGACAAAGATGAATGTCAGAGATCTTTAGACCAAGTTTAATATTAAGGTTTTTGTTTTTACTCTCTTGCTAAATAAATGGTGTTGTTTGCAAAAGAATCTCTTGATGAAAACATGATGAGAAATTTTACTGTAGTAAGAGCATGGGTAGCAGCTAAGAATTGATATAAAACACTTTACTAAGTGTGATTATAGGTATTCCATACAGATTTACAGATTTGCTTTTTTAGAGGTGTTCCATGCATATTTACCAACCTTTATTAGAGGTGTTCCATATAGATTTACCAAGCATTATTAGAGGTGTTCCATGCAGATTTGCCAACCTTTATTAGGTGTTCCATGCAGATTTACCAACATTTATTAGAGGTGTTTCATGCAGATTTACCAACCTTTATTAGAGGTGTTCCATGCAGATTTACCAACCTTTATTAGATGTGTTCCATGCAGATTTACCAAACTTTATTAGATGTGTTCCATATAGATTTACCAAGCATTATTAGAGGTGTTCCATAGAGATTTACCAAGTGTTATTAGAGGTGTTCCGTACAGATTTACCAACCTTTATTAGATATGTTCCATATAGATTTACATGCTTTATTAGAGGTGTTCCATATAGATTTACCATGCTTTATTAGGGGTGTTCCATGCAGATTTACCAAGTGTTATTAGAGGTGTTCCATGCCGATTTGCCAACCTTTATTAGAGGTGTTCCGTACAGATTTACCAAGCTTTATTAGAGGTGTTCCATATAGATTTATTAAGTGTTATTAGAGGTGTTCCATGCAGATTTACCATGCTTTATTAGAGGTGTTCCATATAGATTTACCATGCTTTATTAGAGGTATTCCATGCAGATTTATGAAGCATTATTAGAGGTGTTCCATATAGATTTACCATGCTTTGTTAGAGGCATTCCATATAGATTTACCAAGCGTTATTAGAGGTGTTCCATATAGATTTACCATGCTTTATTAGAGATGTTCCATATAGATTTACCAAGCTTTATTAGAGGTGTTCCATATAGATTTACCACGCTTTATTAAAGATGTTTCTTTCAGTTTTAGTTCAAATAAAAATACAATTCTCAAGAAGAAATAATTAAAATTTGTTTTCTAATCTTTGTCAGACAACACAATTTATCATGAATTAAAAATTGGCAATGGTCATCATGCCTGGACAGTTGGCAATATTTATCATGAATAGTTGATTGGTAATGGTGATCATGAATAGACAACTGGATATAATGATCATGAATAGACAATTGGCACTGGTCATCACAACTAGATGATTGGCAATGGTCATCATTACTAGATGATTGGCAATGGTCATCATGACTAGATGATTGGCAATGGTCATCATGACTAGATGATTGGCAATGGTCATTGTGAATAGATGATTTGGCAGTGGTCATCATAAATAGATGATTGGCAATGGTCATCATGATTAAATGATTGGCAATGGTCATCATGAATAAATTATTAGCAAAATGTCATCATGAATAGACATCAATTGACATTTGACAATGGTCATCATGAACAGAGAATTGGCAATTGTCATGAATAGAAAATGCCAATGGTCATCATGACTAGGTGATTGGCAGTGGTCATCATGACTAGATGACTGACAATGATCATCATGAATAAATTGTTGGCAGTATTCATTATGAATTGACAATTGGCCATATTCATCATGAACAATTGACAATGGTCATCATGGCTAGAAAATTAGCAAAGGTCATCATGATTAGATGATTAGCAATGGTCATGACTAGATGGTTGGCAATACCCATCCTGAATAAATGATTGGCAATATTCACCATTAATTGACAATTAGCAATGATCATCATGGCAATGGTCATCATGACTAGATGATTGTCAATGGTCATCATGACTAGCTGATTGTCAATGGTCATCATGACTACATGATTGGCCATATTCATCATGACTACATGATTGGTCATCATCAATAGACACTTGGCAATGGTTAGATAATTGGCAATGGTCATCATGACTAGTCAGTTGACAATGGTTATCATGAATATATGATTTGCAATATTCATCATGAATTGACAATTGGCAATGGTCATCATGAATGGATGATTGGCAGTGGTCATCATGACTAGATGATTGGCAGTGGTCCTTATGAATAGATGATTGGCAATGGTCATCATGAATAAATGATTGTCATTGGTCATTATGAATAGACAATTGGTAATGGTTAGATTATTGGCAATATTCATCATGACTAGTCAGTTGGCAATGATCATAATGAATAGGTGATTGGCAATGGTCATCATGACTAGTCAATTGGCAATGGTCATCATGAATAGATGTTTGCAATATTGATCATGAATTGACAGTTGGCAGTGGTCATCATGAATGGATGATTGGAAATAGTCATCATGAATAGATGATTAGCAGTGGTCATTATAAATAGATGATTTGCATTGGTCATCATGAATGGGTGATCAGTATCATATTTGCACATTTAAAAGTGCATAATTAGTTCTGTAAATTTATCATGTGACATAACTGAAAAATATTCATAGGAATGGATGGGTATAAAAATGTTGCTGGGTACCTGACTGGGTCATTTTTCACTGGGTTGGGTTTCTCCACTCCCATTTGGTCAGGTTTTCTCCACCTCCCTCTCTAAACCCCATTATTATCAACCATTAAACAATGTTATTTTAAATTTATTTTATTTTATTTCTGGCACCCAGAAAGACAGAGCATGGGGGTGGGGTGAAAATGACACAGCAAGATGAATGAATTAATTTGGCAGATACTACCTGATGATAGCAATGATGACTATGGTTTTTAAATGCTACCTGATGATAGCAATGATGACAATGTTTTTTAAAGTTTTCGACCTTATGAGATTATTCAAGCTGAGATAGTGTTACTACAAATACTAGTGAGTGATTTTTTTTAACCCACAAATGATGTGGAATACCAGTCAGTACATACTGGATGGACTTTAAAAGATGGCATACCAGTCAGCCCCCTATTCAGTGGTATTTTTTAAATAAATGTAGAAAAGACAGAAAACCAAGCCTAATTAAAATACAGATAATTTAGATAAAAAAAGCAGAGTGCAATTTTCATTTCATTTCTCTAACAAACCAGCCCTGGGGGATCTTGTGTTACAAACTAAATAGAATCTAAGGGTTAAGATAAATTGAATACAAAAGAATCTAAATAGAAATTATAAGATAAATATATTTATTTTATCAAAATGCCCATCTGAAAAAGTATGCAATGGAATTGATGGACTTAAAACCCTAACACATTATTATGGAACAGATAAGAAATCTGGCATAGTAGTCAGCAAAGCACTGATTCAGGATAGTGGAACATTGGCAGAGCTCATGCTAGTGACAAGCAAAGCACTGATTCAGGATAGTGGAACATTGGCAGAGCTCATGCTAGTGACAAGCAAAGCACTGATTCAGGATAGTGGAACATTGGCAGAGCTCATGCTAGTGACAAGCAAAGCACTGATTCAGGATAGTGGAACATTGGCAGAGCTCATGCTAGTGACAAGCAAAGCACTGATTCAGGATAGTGGAACATTGGCAGAGCTCATGCTAGTGACAAATCTTAGTTAAGAACTGAGATATTCCAACAATAATACATGTCAAAATTGTACATAATAACCATAGAGACCGGTGTCCCAACTTGTTCAAGCTGGCTTAGCTAGGTATACATATGCCCCTCAATAGAGCAGACTGTGAAAAGGATTCTTAGCACAGAACAATATTCATACACAGATGTTGAGCACATTAAGCTCAGAAACAATCAACAGATTAATGCTAATTCAACTAGAGGAGTCATCTTTGAGGATTTTGATTTCAACAGAGTGCCAGTAGAATGGAGCAGGAATAAGAGAAGACAGTTAAGTGTTAAATAAATATTGAACTATGGCTATTTCCCCCTCCCTCGACCTCCTTTTTCCATTCCCCACCCCCAAATGCTGGTGATAAGGGGTGGGGAACAAACCCCATTAGAAAAGATCCTGGCAGCATCCTGCAGTTCTCAAACATTGTTGATGGCTTGTTTATGTGGTTAGGAAGAACCCTATCGATCTGGGATCAAAAGGTCAAAATTTAAGGTCACTGGAACTGGAAAAAAGTAAACAGTTTTGGAGCAATAACTGAATCCAATGCCATTTACAGTTACCAAACTTTGTGAATGGTTTTCAATTAGGATAAAGTAGTCGCCTATTGATTTTGTGGATTATAGATCAACGTTACTAGATCTAGTAAAGCAACAATGGTTACAGCAAAACAAGCATTTGTCTTACATCACATTAATGGATCAGATGTTTTAGATGGCCTGCATGTGGTATAGATACATCCTGATAAGGTCACTAGCAGACCATATTCTGCCCATTTTACCTGGACAATGAGCAACCTGGCAATTTCTCCTATATGGAACCATCAAAATTGACCATTTGAACAAGGCACACTGAAGCCAAATCAACTTATAAATTACAAATATAGATACTAACTGAAAGCCTGATTTGCATTCTGTTTATGTATTTTTTAACAGTATCTTGAGATCCAATGAATTTATATCAACTACCAAACACCATATAAACTCAATGGTAAATCTGCCAGCATACCACAAATATGACTACTCATTCAGGAACTATCTATAAAGAAGATTTTTATCAAATTGGGGTTTAAAGTCATAGGTTAACATTTCTTGTAGAGTAAGCTCCTTGAGCAAAATTTACAGATGGCTTGTGAGAAAGCTTGCCAGTAGCCTCTCATGGGTCGGTGGTTCTTTCCGGGGTTTTCCCGGGTTCTTCCTCCACCAATAATACTGGCCGCCATGTATAGCCTATCGTGTGCTGAAAAATGGCGTTAAGCCCTACAACAACAACAACAACAACAACAACAGATGGCTTGCACTTAGGGTAATAAACAAACAGATTCTGGGGTTTAATAATCGGAGGCCATGATCATAGTAAATCTAATAAGAAAATAACGGTTTCTGCACATTAATTTAGTTTGTTATATGCCTGCATAAAGTACTCTATTATGTGCCTGCATAAAGTACTGTTATGTACCTGCATAGAGTACTCTCTTATGTGCCTTCATAAAGTACTCTTATGTGCCTGCATAAAGTACAGTTATGTACCTGCACTAAGTATTCTGTTATGTGCCTGCATAGGGACAATTAAACATGGGGTATGAGTACAATGCGGTGCTGACATTGTTTCATTTTTGATGTCATTCAGCTTGTATGATTCATACATACCATGAAGGAAGTTATGAACTAAATTGTGTCAAGAATAAAAATAGCATCTCTGGTTCTTTTTAAATTTTTTTGAAATTATTGATAATATATCTGGTAAATGATGCTATCTATAAGTTAGAGTATATAATAAACATATGTACTGTCTGCGTACTGATATCTAGAGTGGAGTTGTTCCTTTGGCATAGGTGACTTGTAAACTCATCAATGATGCCAAAATAACTCAACCATCCAAAGATATCAGACATTACAGATACAGTATTTTAAAATATGTTCTCGCTGGGTGAATCTTATGTTTATCAACATATCAGATATACCTGTTTGTGAACAGAATAGACCCATATATACTTTCACTTAATGTCCTAGCATATCAAGGTCTGTGTTGAGTAAATTAGACAGGATGGACCCAGATCTTCTCTCAATGTCCCAGCAGAAGAGGGTCTGAATAGAGTAGTACAAACTGCATAGACCCAGATCTGCTCACACTTAATGATCTGTCAGATCAGGATCTTACTGGGTAGACTGAGCAGCATAGACTAGATTGGCACTTAATGTGTTGGCAGATCAGGGTGTGTAATAGATAGAACAAAAACAGACCCAGATCTGCCCTCACTATAATGGTTGGATGAAACATCAAAGGACAGACTTACTCTCACTAAATGTGTTGGCAGTCTGTACTGAATGGAACAAACAGCAAAGGTCAGACTTACTCTCACTAATTGTGTTGGCAGTCTGTACTGAATGGAACAAACAGTATAGACCAGATCTGCTCTCACTGTGCTGGCAGATCAGGATACAGGTGAGTAAAATTAATAGATTAGACCCTTATCTACTCATAGCTAAGATATCAGCAGATCAGGGTGTATGTTGTGTAAGATGAACAGAGTGGACCCTGATCTACTCTAACTTAATGTGCTGAAAAATCAGGGTTTTTGCTAAGTAGGGTGAACAGAGTGGACCCTGATCTACTCTAACTTAATGTGCTGAAAAATCAGGGTTTTTGCTAAGTAGGGTGAACAGAGTGGACCCTGATCTACTCTAACTTAATGTGCTGAAAAATCAGGGTTTTTGCTAAGTAGGGTGAACTGAGTTGACACTGATCTACTCTAACTTAATGTGCTGAAAAATCAGGGTTTTTGCTAAGTAGGGTGAACTGAGTTGACACTGATCTACTCTAACTTAATGTGCTGAAAAATCAGGGTTTTTGCTAAGTAGGGTGAACTGAGTTGACACTGATCTACTCTAACTTAATGTGCTGAAAAATCAGGCTTTTTGCTAAGTAGGGTGAACTGAGTTGACACTGATCTACTCTCCATGTTCCATCAGATCAGGTTCTGTGCTGAATGAACTGACTTGACCCTGATTTGCTGATGGAATATGTGATGACACATCTTGCTCTTCACTACTAGATGTGCAGTTTTAAGCAATATTATACCATATATTTTGGTGTAGTGTGTAAAATGGTGTGATTCCTACTAAACTCTGAGTGTTAACTTATAAGAATGCTAAAGAGCCAGATATGAAACCAGAATTATTTTTATTATGGTATTGTTACTTGTAAGCAGAACAAGGTACATGTACACTAGTGGACAAAATGTATATATTTTATTAGGGTTTGATTTCAATTAGCATCATAGTGTTAGTAGCTACAAGGTGTTACAGTTGCTTACTTTTCTTGATGTAAGAATATGTTGAACTACTCTTTCATACTTGTGTGCATTACATACTTTTTAATACTTTGTCATTCTGCCTCTCCACCCCCACCCCCCTCAATATCACAAGAACTTTTCCCCAAGAAATACAGCAAGACAGTATGAAGTTTGAAAATAATGTTCTTGATGGGAAGAATTTAATGTGTGAAGTATGTTCTTTCAATATAATTTAATAGGGGCAGCAAATATTGTTATTGTAGGCATTGGAGAATATTTTCTTACAGTTAGCTACCAAAATTGTGAAAACATTTGTGATAACATGGAAAATATAACAATAATTCTGCAGACATATATTGGTTGTTTGAAAGTGTACCTTAGCATAGATAACTTTATTTAATGCATCACAAATACTTCTGATCATCTCTTCTAATCATTAAGCATACATGTATGTACTTGAACATTTTTATGCCCAAACATGACAGTAGTAGCTTGCATTATTCATGCCTGTCCATCTGTCTGTCTGTCACACTTTTGTTAAGCTGTGCATTTAAGTCATTTCAGGCACTGGATTGGGTCAGCCATCTTCAGTGAACACAGGTATTCCAGATCCATAAAGTAACTATGTCCAAATATGACAATTTGGTTTCTTTACCACTGAGTGAATTGTTGCTCTCAAAAAATAAGTAACATTTCATACAGTTTGTTTGAAGCTAATTTGTGGAATTTTTCACCACAGAAGACTGTAAAGCATTTTGTGTTGGTTGGAATGGTATTTAATTATGTTCCACTTTAAAAGCTAGGATTTGGAAAATTCATCAGGAACCAGGATGTAAAGTATTTAGCCATGTGTGAGGCCATAGGGTATATAGTGGTGTATATTGCATATAAACAGCATCAGGACCTGTGAAACAGATTACAGTCCAATCAGCTGATATGGTCCATTTCAGCCTAAGGGAGGGGGGCACTATTGAGAAGTAACTGATCATAATAATTTCTGAGCCTGAAAAGGAAGGTGATAAGAGACAAGAATTCACAAAATGTTTTCCATGATTTGAAACCCAGGACACTCCAGATAGTGACTGACAGTAATAGTTTCTGTCCACTTAGAATGAACATGGTTCTGCAAGACCCAGTGACCACCCAAACTGGTCAGTTTGCATCTGAAAATATGAGAAGGCATGGTAGATGAAGAATGGATAGATATTTTAGAGCATATGGTATTAACCAGTCTATTGCTTGAAGCATGCTAATGTGTTCCCTCACTGTATATCCCCTCATTAATGTGTTCCCTCACTGTATATCCCCTCATTAATGTGTTCCCTCACTGTATATCCCCTCAGTAATGTGTACCCTCACCATATATCCCCTCAGCAATGTGTCCTCTCACTGTATATCTCCTCAGTAATTGGTTCCCTCACTATATCCCCTCATTAATGTGTTCCCTCACTGTATATCCCCTCAGTAATGTGTACCCTACCATATATCCCCTCAGTAATGTGTACCCTCATTGAATATTTCCTTAGCAATTTGTTCCCACACTATATCCCCTCAATAATGAGTTCCCTCACCTTTTTTTCCCTCAGTAATGTGTTCCCTCACTGTATACCCCCTCAGTAATGTGTTCCCTCACTGTATATCCCTCAATAATGTGTTTCCTCACCATATATCCCCTTACTAATATGTTCCATCATATCTCCACCAGTAATGTGTTTTCTCACAATATATTCCCTCAACAATATGTTCCCTCATCATATATCCCCTCAGTAGTGTGTTCCCTTACTATATATCCCCCAATAATGTGTTCCCTCATATATCCACCAATAATGTTTCCATGCTGTATTTCTCCTTAGTAAAATGATCTCTCACCATATATCTCCTCAGTAATATGTTCTCTCACTATATACCCCTCAGTAACATGTTCCATCATATCTCCACCAGTAATGTGTTCCCTCATGATATATCCCTTCATTAACATGTTCCCTCACCATATATCCCCTCAGTTGTGTGTTCCCTCATTATATATCCCCCATTAATGTGTTCCCTCATATATCCACCAATAATGTACTCTCTCTACAGATCCCCTTAGTAATGTGTTCCCTCACTATATTCCCTCAATAATGTGTTTCATCACCATATATCCACTCATTAGTGTGTTCTGTCACTATATATCCCCCCATTATGTGTTCCCTGATATATCCACCAATAATGTTCCCTCACTGTATATCCCTCAGTAATATGTTCCCTCACCAGATATCCCCTCAGTAAAGTGTTCCCTCACTTTATATCCTCTCAATAATGTGTTCCATAACTGTATATCCCTCAGTAATGTGTTCCCTCACCATATATCCCCTCACTAACATGTTCCATCACATCTTTACCAGTAATGTATTCCCTGACAAAATATCCCTCACTAATGTGTTCCCTCACCATATATTCCCTTAATAACGTGTTCCCTCACCATATATCCCCTCATTACTGTGTTCCCTCACCATATATCCCCATTAATGTGTTCCCTCATATATCCACCAATAATGTTCCCTCACTATATATATCCCTCAGTAATATGATACCTCACCATATATCTCCTCAGCAATGTGTTCCCTCACTATATACCTCTCAGTAACATGTTCCATCACATCTCCAACAATAATGAGTTCCCTCACAATATATCTCCTCACTAATATGTTCCCTCACCATATATTCCCTCAATAATGGGTTCCCTCACCATATATCCCCTCAGTAGTGTGCCCTTGCTATATATCCCCCATTAATGTGTTCCTTCATGTATCCACCAATAATGTTCCCTCACTAAATATCCCCTCAGTAATATGATCCATCACCATATATCTCCTCAGCAATGTGTTCCCTTTCTATAAACCCCTCAGTAACATGTGCCATCATATCACCACCAGTAAAGTGTTCCCTCACCATATATCCCCTCAGTAATGTGTTCCCTCATATTTTGACCAGTAATTTGTCCCCTGATATAAGCCCCAGTAATATGTTCCCTCATATATCCCCATAGTAATGTGATCCCTCATTATATATTCCCTGAGCATACTGGCATAATGACTGGTGTTCACATGTGTATGGTCTTTATTGCAATGAAATGAGACACCCATAAACTGACTGTATCAGCACTGGTGTTTGCATGCATACAATAACTGGGATGACATCATTATTGGAATTGGCTGTTGCCATGGTATGTAGACTACATGGTGAATTAACAGCTGTTGTCATGGTGTGTAGGCTACATGGGGAATTTATAGCTGTTGCCATGGTGTGTAGGCTACATGGGGAATTTACAGCTGTTGCCATGGTGTATGGGCCAAATGGAGAATTAACAGCTGTTGTCATGGTGTATAGGCAATATGGAAAATAAACAGCTCTTGTGTGAAGGCTACTTGGAGAATGAACAACTGTTGTCATGGTGTGTAGGATACATGGGGAATTAACAGTTGTTGTCATGGTGTGTAGGCTACATGGGGAATTTACAGCTGTTGCCATGATATGGCTACATGGGGAATTTTAACTCTGGTCATGGACTGTAGGATACATGGGGAATTAACAGCTGTTGTCATGGTGTTTAGGCTGCATGGGGAATTAACAGCTGTGTCATGTGTGCAGGATACATGGAAAATTAACAGCTGTTGTCATGGTGTGTAGGCTATATGCTGAATTAACAGCTGTTGTGTGTAAGCTGCATGGGGAATTAACATCTATTGTGTGTAGGCTACATGGAGAATTAAAAAGCTGTTGCTATGGCATGTAGGCTACATGGAAAATAAACAGCTGTTGGCGTGATGAGTAGGCTACATGGGGAATTAACAGCTGTTCTGTGTAGGCTACATGGGGAATCAACAGCTGTTGTAATGGTTGGAAGCTGCATGGGAAAGTAGCAGCTGTTGTGGTGTGAAGGCTGCATGGGGAATTAACAGCTGTTGTCATGGTGTGAAGGCTACAAAGGGAATTAACAGCTGTTCTGTGTAGGCTATTTGACTATTTGCACATCTCATGTCTAGGTCATTTTCCTGGACACCAATAATTGTACAGTAATGAAATTTGATATATACTTCTTAAGGAGTATAGTAGAAGCTATCTTCTGCCAAACAAACCATGGTGTTTCATGACAGGTCATAGCTATATTAATCAAAAAACTTAGGCATTGATAACCTGGTTTCTCAATATAGCTGCCTTTATAGTAGTGATATATCATGACAGGTTCTGCTGTACTAGAACTGCATACCATAAGTAGGTTGCTGTAACCTAATTTTTACACAATAAACGTGTGTAGATGGCATTATATTAGTGTATGTATATTCACCTTAGGTTTTCAGTTAAAGTACAAGATACAAGTGCTCTAGCCTTCTTTCACTTTCTGATCATCATTTCTCTTGCTCTAGCCTTTTCTATTTTTGATAACATTATCATTGTCAAATACTTATTTATCTCTTCCTCTTGCCTTCTTTCACTTTCTGATCATCATTACCATTGTCAAATACATCTATCTCTTGCTCTAGCCTTCTTTCACTTTCACTTATAGCAGTGAAGTTATGTTATGTAAGTTGACATCAACAGAATAAGTAAAATTTTGGGTTTATCCTAGAAGCATTAAAATAATCCCCCAAAAGGTTGTGGTAGAGGTTATCCAGAAAAGCAATCCCTCTTCATGGCAGGACTATCAAAAGGAATTAATGCTATCTTATCAGTCCCAGCAGGAACAGTTATTCTGCTCATAATTCTGTCACCAGTAACTTGGTAGCAAGCATTAATTCTCCAATAACTGTCTAAGAACAGCTTAATTTGGTGAAGCTGTCTGGGAGAAATAAAATATTGTAGTAGCTAAGTCCCTCATGCAATGTAGGGGTCATACAAGGGACATGTACCAAGTTGTTGGATTCTGGTGCTTTATCAGCAAGGCAACATATTTTCATCTTCACTGATTTGATGTTTGTAATATACTAGGGAAAAGCAATATAGCACACTTTTTACATGCTTTCATGGTGCTTATTACATAATATAAAATATGTTCTGGTTGTTGTTTTGGGTTTAATGCCATTTCTCAGTGCAAGATAGGCTATACATGGCAGCCAGTATAATTGGGTAGAGGAAGAACCAGGAAAAAAAACCCGGTAAGAACCACCAACCAATTTGAAGCTACTGGCAGCTTTCTCACATACCCACATTGGCCGAGCCCAATTCTAAAACCCCCACAGACATGGGTGAGATGGCAGTAACTTGTAAGGGCGAGTGCTTTAGACCACTACTATTTTGCTTTTCCAGCATTAACATGAAATGTTAGAGACTAGTGTAGCCCTAATATGTCTGCTAGGAATCACCCCAGTATGTCTTCTGGGAATCACCCCAACTTGATTTAGACTGAGATGTCTACCTGGATTTTGGAATGAGGATGCAGTGGATTGTTTTGGGAATTATATTAGTTTTGTGCTGTAGATTCAGTCATGCTGGGAATCACACCAACTTGATTTAGACTGAGATGTCTGCTAGGAATTTGGAATGAGGATGCCATGGATTGTTTTGGGAATTATATTAGTTTTGTGCTGTAGATCCATTCATGCTAGCTTAATTGTTTGAGTATTGGACTCGTAATCCAGTGAGTTCAATACCCACCCAGGCTAGCACAGATCGACGGCCTCAGTGTTCCTGTGTTTTGGGGAAATTCATCTATATACATTGTCGTCTTCATCCGTCCATCTTTGGGAGACAATGGTGTAACTTCCGGTTGGGTGTCCTATCTGCACCGTTGCGAGTGGCTGAAGAGTCAGACCTTAGAGTGACAGTCTCTGTTGCACTTGCTGCAGGTGAACGTCGATACTTGTTGAGGCTGTTGTTGTTTCACCTTCCTCCTGGCTCTCTTTGTAGCGAGGTTTGTGTTTCTTGCTTCCTCAGCTTTCTGAATGCCCTGTCTGACAGCAAGGCACCAGGCGGAGTGGTTGTCAGCACAGCTCTCCCAGTTGTTGACGCTGATGTTGGCTGTCTTTGTGCCCTTCTTGCAGACATCTTTGTAATGTAGACGTGGCCGTCCAGTCAGTCGAGCGCCTTCTGCTAGCTCGCCATATTACAGGTCCTTGGGAATGCAGCCTGGGTCCATTCTTCTTGATGTGGCTGTGCCAGTGAAGGCATGTCTCACTGAGAATGGAGAACATGCTGTTCATACTGGCGCATTCCAGAACCTCTGTGTTGAGTACTTTGTCCTGCCACTGGATGTGCAGAATGTGCTGCAGGCATCTCAGGTGGAAGCTGTTGAGTTTCCTTTCATGGCTCGTGTAGGTGGTCCATGCCTCACTGCTGTAGAGGAGTGTGCTGAGCACGTGGGCCTGGTAGATGTGCAGTTTGGTCTTCTCAGTGAGGTTGGGGTTGTTCCAGACCCTCTGGTTCAGTCTGGCCATAACTGCTGCTGCCTTGGCAATCCTGCCATTCACCTCAGCATCAATGGAGAGTGAGCTGGAGATGGTGGACCCAAGGTATGTGTAGTTCTCAACAACTTCGAGGTTGTACCCATCGATGGCGATGGTGGGAGGGGAGTCTGCATCCTGCGCCATGACATTCATCTTCTTCAAACTGATGGTCAGTCCAAACTCCTTGCAGGCATGGGAGAGGCGACATACCTACTGTTGCAGTCCATCTTCCATGTGTGATGTCAAGGCTGCATCGTCAGCGAAGAGCAATTCACGGATGAGAACCTCTGTAACTTTAGTCTTTGCATGGAGACAAGCAATTTTGAACAGTTTGCCGTTTGCCCTGGTGTGGATGTACACTCCCTCGCTGCAGTCCTTGAAGGCGTACTGAAGGAGCATGGAGAAGAAGAGGGCAAAGAGCATCAGCACAAGGACGCAGCCTTGCTTCACTCCACTGCTGACTGGGAAGGCCTCCAATGTTGTGCCATTGAAGCACACTGTGCTGTGCATGTTCTCATGGAACGATTTGATGACAGTGAGCAGTCGTGGGGGGTAGCCGATCTTCTCCAGGAGCCTGAAGAGTCCGCTCCAGCTGACCAAGTCAAATGCCTTCATCAGGTCTACGAAGGCAATGTAGAGGGGCATCTGCTGCTCATGACACTTCTCCTGCAGCTGGTGTAGTGAGAAGATCATGTCTATAGTTGAATGGCCAGCTCGGAAGCCACACTGGGATTCTGGGTAGACGTGGGAGGCTAGGGTCTGCAAGCGCACCAGGGCAACATGGGCGAAAGCTTTTCTGATGATGCTGAGGAGGGAGATACCCTGGTAGTTGTTGCAGTCGCTACGGTCTCCTTTGTTCTTGTACAAAGTGACGATGCTGGTGTCTCGCATGTCCTGGGGGATGTGTCCCTGTTCCCAGCAGAGGCAGAGGAGTTTGTGCAAGGGCTGGAGTAGTGCTGGTTTCCCACTCTCAAGGACTTCAGGTGGGATGCCGTTGCTCCCAGGGGCCTTCCCACAAACGAGGCAGTCGATGGCTTTTCCGAGCTCTTCCAGGGTGGGCAGTGTGTCTAGTTCCTCCATGACTGGCAGGTCTGGGATGGCGTTCAGGGCGGTGTCGGTGATGATGTTTTGGGATGCATACAGCTCGAGATAGTGCTCAACCCAGCGCTGCAGCTGTTTCCCCTGGTCTGTGATGACTTCGCCTGTCTTGGACTTGAGGGGGGTGGTCTTGGAGGTTGGGGGGCCTGTTGACTTCTTGATACCCTTGTACATGCCTCTTGCATCTCCAATGTCGGCAGCTGTCTGTGTACTGGTGCAGAGGTTCAACCAGTGGGTGTTGGCACAGTGGTGGTCAGTCTACTGGGCATTGTTTCTGGCAGTCCTGAGGGCTTGCAGTGTACTAGGGCTAGGCACAGCCTTGTAAGCCAGGAGGACTTTCCTCTTTGCCTCAGTCACAAGCTCCATCTCCTCCCAGTTGGCCTCATACTAGTTGGTATTTTTGCGTTCCTTCTTCCCGTAGGCAGTAATGGCTGAATTGTACACAGCGTCTCAGAGGTGGGACCACTTGGAGTCGATGGTGTCATCAGGTGTCTCTTTGGTGAGAGCCTCCTGCAGCTTGCTGATGAACTGCTGTGTCTTCTCTGGGTTGCTCGCACAGCAGGTGTTGATGCATGGGCAACCCTTCTTCTTGGCATGGTGCAGCTTCTTTGGTATTATTCACACCTTGCTGGCCATGAGGGAGTGGTCCGTGTTGCAGTCAGTGCTGTGGTAGCTGCAGGTGAGGAGGACACTGGCCAGTTCCGCACACCTGGTGATGACGAGGTCTAGCTGGTGTCAGTGGCAGGAATGTAAGTGTCTCCATGACACCTGGTGGATTTTCTTGCATTTGAAGAAGGTGTTGGTCACACATAGGCTGTTGGAGCAGCACATCTCCAGCAGTCACTGACCTTTCTCATTGATCTTGCCCCTTCCATGAGAGCCGAGACAGGTGGGCCAGGCCTCATGGTCAACTCCCACTCTAGCATTGAAATCTCCTAGTAGGTAGAGGCCTTCATTGTTGGGGATACTGGATATTGCTTGATCCAGAGCCTCGTAGAACTGGTCTTTCTTCTCTAGGGTGGAGCAGAGAGTTGGGGTGTACATGCTCAAGATGTTGACTGGGCCTGAGGATGTTGACAGCCAGAGTGCAAGGATCCTCTCAGTGCCTGATGATGGAGGCTCAATGAAGGCGATGAGTGTTTTCTTTACAGTGAAGCCGACACCATGCTGCCTAGGTTCATCTGAGGACTTTCCTTGCCAAAAGAAGGTGTAGTTTGCTTCCCTGATGGTGCCGCTGTCGGCCAGTTGGGTCTCCTGAAGGCAGGCAATATCAACGTTCAGTCAGGAGAGTTCCTTGTCAATGATGGCAGTCTTCCGTGCATCGTTGATCTGCTGCAGGTCAGCGGTGAGTCCAGGACACATGGTCCTGACATTCCAGCTTGCAAAACGAAGAGCTGGAGTCTTTTTTTTCTTCTTTGAGTCTTGCCTGGTGAGGAGTTTGTGGCCTGCTTGTCGAGATGGTTCTCTAAGCTCCACACACCCAGTGAAGCAGGCAGGCCATGGCGGGACAGTACCATACTGACTGGGGACTGCCCATCTTAAGGTGGGTGGTAGCTGTCCAATGAGACATGGCGGTCTCTCCCACCACCGGAAGCAACACCTGGCGCTAGCTCTGTGCCAATCGAGCTATAGCTTAGAACCGGTAAACTGCTGCTTCCCGTGTTGTGCCAGTGCCTTACAACGACACTGAAGTGTCCTCTCCAGTGGAGCTATGAAGCCTGGGCAGGGTAGTATGGACAATCAACTGTTGCCCATGCAGCAGATCCCCCCTCTCCATGCAGCTGGTGTTCCTAAGGGAACGATGAATGCTGATTCAACTTGGCACCAACGGCTTCGCAGGAGTTGCCGGAATGAAATTGGAGTCAATGTCAGACCGCCTTAGGGACTCCGTCTCCGGATTCTCTGTCGGGGTTTACTCCCTTAGCCTTTCCCATGAGTGGATATAGCCACAAGGCAGTGGAGGTTTGGGATCAGAGTTTTCCTTCCCTAGATGAGCTACCATCCAAGGTTTAAGAGCCCCAACTACCTGAAGCGACTTGTTTTAAGGCGCCAGTGACCACCTTCACCACTTCTCCTGTTAGTGGAAACATGGTCCGCCGGACTTAGAAGCTAAGCCACTCGTGATGGCCTGGAGCTGGATTTTAGTTGACCGAGGCAATCAGAGATGCAAGCCGTATGGGGCATTTCTGGAGGAGTGGGGCACTTGTCTCTCACTCCCACCTAGGCACTGTCAACCTTGGACCACACTTACATACTCGGCTTGACAAATGCAGTAATGTGTTAAAAGTGACATTAAGTAAAAAATAATGCCCATCTGTTTGTCACACTTAGCTTGTAAGGAACTTATTTAAAACAATATTGCCTCCAATCAGACCAAATTATTTAGATACCTTGAGTGGGTTTCAGACTTCACAAAGGCCTATCCACTGTCAAATGTGGCGACTGTTACAAAAATTAAAAAATAGAAACTTACTTTGACTTCATGTTAAAAACTGAATTTGACCAAAATTTGACCAAAAAGTTCTGGCATGAAAGGCTTTTAAATTTACACAATGATGGCAATTCTTCACTAAATATTGATACCATTACTAAAAATATAAATCCCTTTGAATGACTTCTCAAAAACCATTCAGCAGAAATTGGCCAAATTTAACAGAAAATATGTTGCTATAAACAGCTTTTAACCATATGCCAATGTTGCCAATCTGCATTCAGATATTATGGGTGCTGCCAAAGCAGAAAAAACTTTAAAACACTTCGTCAAATGAACATTTACCAGAATATGACCAAATTTTTCAGAATTAAAGCAGTCCAGTTTGAAATGCTTTCATAGCTATAGAAATTATATCAATCTGCCATCAAATATGGTGGCCATTACTAAAAGCAGAAATCACTTATACAACTTTAAAGAAAATATTCAGCCGACCAATGAAGCTAATATGCCATCAAATGTGGATGAATGTATAAAAACAGGATGAAAGTTTGAAATATTGTTTTACATTGTAACATGCAGTCAACAACATAGGAAGAAATTTATGCCAAAAAGCATCACACTGATCCAGATTTTATGGCCAAATGCCCTTGTATCTGGCTCTTAGGCAGCTGTCAGATGAGCAATCTCAGGCCATCACTAGTCTCTTGTTAATTTTTTTGCAACTTTTTGAACTTTTACTTCTTTGACAAAGACCTTGTTAGCACAATTAAGACTACTTCAGGTTGATAAGCAAATTTGTATTCATACGTAGATAACCTGCTAAGATTTTGAGGTCACTATGTAACTTTTTATTTAAAAAAACATATTTGTAAACTTTTTTTTGACATTTTATTTTTAAACAAAACTTTGTAAACACAATTTAGGAAAAATCATGCAAGGTAGCCAATTGTTGGCATTCATATGTATTCAAAGATGATGTGATTAGATTTCTATGCCATTATGGCAGTTTTTCACATTTTTCTGTTGTTTTTCAAGTATTTTGGTCTTGAATGATTTTGTCTGCAGTGGGGGTGTATGTGTTTTACGAACATCAATCGAATTTCATTTCGGAAATATTTTTTGAATGGTTTTGGACTTGGGACATTCTGACAAAAAAACATCATAGACCACTCTGGTGGTGTCAGTGGTTAGAGCATCCATCTCAGATACGGGAGGTTGCAGGTTCAAACCCTGGCTGAGTCATACCAAAGACATATAAAAATGGTACTAATGGCTGCCTCGCTTGGCACTCAGCATTAAGAGGTTAGTGTTAAGACTGGTCGGCCTGGTGTCAGGATAATGTGACTGGGTGGGACATGATGCTACATGTCTGTGGTATGATGCCCCAGTGCTAGACATCACTATATACTGCCACACTGCAGATATCATAGCAATATGAATAGAAAATTGTTAAAAATTCAAAACACACAAAAAAACAACACAAAAATTTCATAAGTAAATTTAAGCAAAATTCTTGAATAGGATGAATTTGGTAGGCATAATTTTATTAACATGTAGATGACCTGATTAGACTTTCATGTCTTTAAACAATGTTCAGATTTGTTGCTCATATTTTAATGTTTTGGACTTAACTGCTTTGATATAATCCTTTTTAGGATGATAAGGCAAAATAAAAAACCACATGAAGTAGAGAAAATAAATCTAATGGGCATGTTTTTATTATATGTGTATCATTACAACTCTAAAGTCTTACACTAAGTACCTAATAGAAAAGAGCGAAAATCACAAATGTTTTGCAAAATTTAACAAATAATTTATTTCCCTTGAATACAAAGTGAAAATTGAAAAAGAACTTACGGTAATGCAAATTAAATTCCAAATAGTCCAAAAAGATATGTCACCAGTGCTAATGAATAAAGTTTTATTTAAATTCCACTGGTGTTTGAATTAAGATTCAATGCTGAAGGCATTGATGTGCCCATAGTCTTGAATGTACTTATGTACCATAGCCTGAAGTGTGATGATGTGCTAATAGTCTTCCAAATAATTACAATAATATAATCCAAGATGTCCTTGTCTAAATTCGCTATAATTCCAAGTTAATGTTTCTATCCAAGAAAATTATTTAAGAGCACTTTGTATTTTCAGTGATTAATAATTTGAATAAATAATTCTAACCCAAATCAAAATATGAATGCAACAATACAAATGATTCTGCTACAAGATGTTAAAGCATGAATGAATAATTTCTCAAGTTAATGAGATCATAAACCCCTCTAACTGACATAGGTCATAATTAGCATTTTCTGAAAATACTATGCTATTTAGTGGAAGTTTCCATTCTAGAACACTCTGGGTTGTTTACAAGATAAAATCTGTTACTAAATTTATAATAAAGAATATCCTTGACTCAGATCAAGACAATGATCCTAATATTTAACATATGCACATGGGAATATTAACTATGAATCCTAATACATGTATTTAACCTATGCAAATAGGGGAATATTAACTATGAATCCTAATATTTAACATACACTCATAGGGAAATATTAATCATGTATTATTTGTTTACCAAAATAAACGTTACTGGTCAGATAGACAATGATCTTGATTTTTGGACAAGGTCAAGTCCAAAATACAATTATAAGTATCATATATTCATGGAGAAAAAACTAACAAACAATACATATTAAATATACATAACAGTATTGGTCAAGTTATTTCGGTTCCTTTGGTCTCTTTTTATCCCCCAAAAATTGCAGTCTCAAATACTTAGTTTTATAGATTTGGATGTCAAAGCATGTGATTTGGATTGCTTGGTCCTTATTATATGTGGTATGGGATTCTTGGTCTTCGTTATATATGTATCCAGAAAATGTGTATATAATAATGCGTAATTTGGGTTTTTTTGTCTTAATTCAAAATATTTAGATGTAATATGTAATTTGGGCCCCTTGGCCTTCATCAAATCAAATAACAGTAAGTAATTTGGGGCCTGTGGTCATCATCAAATCAAATAACAGTAAATAATTTGGGACTCTTGTTCTTCATCAAATCAAATAACAGGAAGTAATTTGGGGCCCCTTGGTCTTCATCAAATCAAACAACAGTAAGTAATTTGGGGCCTTTGATCTTCATCAAACCAAATAACAGTAAGTAATTTGGGGCCCCTTGGTCTTCATCAAATCAAATAACAGTAAGTAATTTGGGGGCCCCTTGGTCTTCATCAAATCAGATAACAGTAAGTAATTTTTTGGGAGTCCTTGGTCTTCATCAAATCAACATTAAGTAATTTGGGGGCCCTTGGTTTACATTAAATCATATAACAGTAAGTAATTTTGGGGCCCTTGGTCTACATCAAATTAAATAACAGTAATTTGGGAGTCCTTGGTCTTCATCAAGTGAACAGTAAGTAATTTGGGGCCCCTTGGTCTGTATCATATCAAATAACAGTATGTAATTTGGGGCCCCTTGGTCTGTATCATATCAAATAACAGTATGTAATTTGGGGCCCCATGATCTTATCAGAATCAGAATATTGGGATATAACATGTGATTTGGACTTCCCTGGTCTCATTATATCCATGATGTTTTTAATATAGAAGTATTGGTCTCATTATATCCATAATGTTTTAAATATAGAAATATACATGAGACCATCTTAGATTTTGATCTTAAAAGTCATTTATAAATGAAAGGCAATTATTTGAAGCGAGTAATGAAATTTTTGACATGTTTGACAGCCATGTAAATAAAATGGAATTTTTTTCCTTTTGTACTTGTGTGAAAATCCTCTGCCTATTTTTATCATATGATGGATGTATATACCAGATGTATTATGGAGGTTAAATTAGCCATTACTGATGATGAGTTTTCACAGATGATGATCATAACAGGGCGCTAAGTAGGTGATCAGGCAATATGCTGAGCATGAAATATAATGGGTTTTTAATAAAGTGGACCTGTCCTCTTGTGGCCATTGTAACATAAAATGCTATTTACAGTTAAACTTCTGTGAACTGGATGCTGTTGTGACCTGCAAATTTGTTTGATTTTAGAGGTGGTCACTTTACAGAGGTATATTAGTGTTACATTGGACTTATTGAGGCCAGGATATGTGGTTAGGCTTCAGGGAAAGCCAGGTTACAGAAGGGCTGGTCTAGAAAGCCAGGTTACAGAAGGGCTGGTCTAGAAAGCCAGGTTACAGAAGGGCTGGTCTAGAAAGCCAGGTTACAGAAGGGCTGGTCTAGAAAGCCAGGTTATAGAAGGGCTGGTCTTCTCAAGTTTACTTGGATGTATTATTGTATTTGATTGGGAATATCCCTGCTATAGGTATTGTTTGAATGTAAGGGTAAGAGTTGTATGTAAAATTGATTCCTAGAATGTACTATACATTATACATAGGTATCTAACCTCTATTTCAGGTAGAGCTTTACCTCATCATACTGAACCTTGCTGTTACTGATTTGCAGGTAAACTGTTAAATGAATTACAGAGTTTGTGCCAGACATAGCTTTGCATGACCAATCAACTGAAAATTAGTGCAAAGGAAATGGTGGCTACTAAGATATTTGTGTTGTTGTTGTTGTTGTTGTTGTGGGGCTTAACGCCATTTTTCAGCACACGATAGGCTATACATGGCGGCCAGTATTAATGGTGGAGGAAGAAACCGGGAAATCCCCGGAAAGAACCACCGACCCACGAGAAGCTACTGGCAAGCTTTCTCACATATCCACATTCGCCGAATTCAGACTCGAACCCACGCAGACAGAGGTGAGATGGTAGTGATCCGTAACGGAGAGCGCTTTAGACCACTCGGCCACTCGGGGCCCCTAAGATTTTTGTTCATTTGTACATATTTTTACTTAATAATAAAGTGAAAATTTTAAGTCTGCAGGCTCCCATTCAGTCAATAAATCTTATCAAATGCAGGTTAAGAGCATGGATAGGGCATATTTTACTTTGTCATGGCCATGGATGAAGTGTATTTTACATTGTTCAGGGCATGGATAGGGCAACTGTTACATTTTCAAGGGCTTAGACAGGGAAGGTGTTACTTTGTTTAGGGCATGGAATTGGCAGATCTTACATTGTTAAGGGCATGGATAGGGCAAATTTTACTTTGTCAAGGTCATGGATAGGGCAAATTTTACTTTGTCAAGGTCATGGATAGGATAGATTTAACTTTCTTAAGGGCATGGATGGGGTAGATTTACTTTGTCATAGGCATGAAAAGAGTGATTTTACTTTTTCATGGGCATGGATAGTGCAGATTTTACTCTGTTAAGGCATGGATTGGATAGAGTTTATTTTTTCATCACATGGTTCAGGCAGATTTTACTTTGTTCAGGGCATGGCTTAGGCAGATTTTACTTTGTTCAGGGCATGGTTTGGGCAGATTTTACTTTGTTCAGGGCATGGCTTGGGCAGATTTTCCTTTGTTCAGGGCATGGCTTGGGCAGATTTTACTTTGTTCAGGGCATGGATATGGCAGATTTTACTTTGTCAAAGGTATGGATTGTGAACATCTTTGTTAAATATGAATCAGGACATATAGGGAAAGTTGAGAAAATCAGAGGTACTGAGTGCAGACTCTCTGAAGTCATTCATTGTTACTGGTTGTGTGTATAAATGTGTGTTTGTGAGTGTTATAGAGAGATATGAGAAGAAGTGTTTTGGAAGTTGAGAGCTTTCCAGACAATTATGTTGATGTTGTTTGAAAATAACTAGACAATACTGACTTTCATTCCTGTAAATTCAGTTTTTCTCAGCAATATTTCAGATGCAGTATAAGACATTATCCATTTTTAACAAGAATCAACCGTTAATTGTGTACAGCTGCTAGTCCCTTGTTTAAAATCGATATGAATGGCTAATCCATATGATGAAGGAGTGGCAAAGTTGATAGTTTCACTTGAAATCTGCTAAAAATCTCAGATAATCAATGGTGATTGCTTTTGGAAAGAAACATTTAATATTAAGAAGAACTTTTGCTCATTTCAGAGTTCAGTATCATAACACTACCACTCAGATGGTCCCTAATACTTTACAAAATATTCTGCTGTGATTTTGGTACATTATGGTCCTGGCTTAGTTCCATGGTCCTGGCTTAGTTCCATGGTTCTGATCAGAATGTCATGGAAATCTCATAAGTAATTCTCTCTCTTTATGCAATGCACAGAGCTGGGAAAGTTGCAAAAACAGTTGTATTTAGATTTAGCTGGGTGGGTGAAAGTCCTTTATCTATGGATACAGTGAAACCTTTCATGACCAAAAGCCAGAATGGAACCAAGTAAAAGTGTCAGTTTTGAGAGGTTCCCAAATTTCAGCTAAATCCAATCGGTTATATTCCCTTAGTTAATATGTGTATATTGATGAATGCCTACTGTATGTTTTATTTAATATTTTTATCTTGTTTATATTGGTATTTATAGTGTAATTGCTAAATTTACACTACTTTTGTTTTCATCACATGTATCTCTATATACATTTGCCTGATTTAATACCTGTATTTGTATTTAAATTTTCCTGGATTTTTAACATAGCTTTAAAAACATTTCAGTCAAATTGCTACAATGTCTGCAGTGTGGCAGTGTATAGTGATTGTTGTTGTTGTTGTAGAGTTTAATGCCATTTTTCAGCACAAGATAGACTATACATGGTGGCCTGTATTAATGGTGGAGGAAGAAACCAGGAAAACCCAGGAAAGAACCACTGACCCACGAGAAGCTACTGGCAAGCTTTCTCACATACCCACATTGGACGAATCCGAGACTCGAACCCACACAGACAGAGGTGAGATGGCGTGATCCGTAATGGAGAGCGCTTTAGACCACTCAGCTACTTGTGGCCCCACAGTTTATAGTGTTGTATAGCACTGGGACATCCTGCTGCAGACATGTAGAATCATGCCCCACCCAGTCACATTATCCTGACACCAGGCCGACCAGTCCTAATACTAACCTCTTAATGTTGTACGCTAAGTGAAGCACCTGCTAGTACCATTTTTATAAGTCTTTGGTATGACCTGGCCAGGGTTTGAACCCATGACCTCCCGCATCCAAGGCAGATGCTGTAACCACTTAGGCCACCAGAGTGGTCTGTTTTGATACAGTGTTTCTAGTTGGTAAATATGAGAGAATTTTTCTTTTGCTCATCTTCATAAGCATTAACATCAAATCAAAAGTGAGGACCCTACGTATGTTTTATGTTAAAAAAAGTTGGTTGGTTGAGGATCATTTAGGTATTATAGTATCAAACATTGATGATTGGTAAGAAAACATAATCTCCTTTGATTTGCACACCCACCCACTTGCATTATATTACAGATAATTGACCTAAAAAAACTCTCACTTTAGTCAGGTATAAAAGCTACTGATCGGCCAATTGTTGACACTTTAGCCAGGCATAAAAGCTACTGATCAACCAGTTGTTGACACTTTAGTCAGGTATAAAAGCTACTGATCGGCCAATTGTTGACACTTTAGCCAGGGTATAAGCTACTGATTGGCCAATTGTTGACACTTTAGCCAGGTATAAAAGCTACTGATCAGCCAATTGTGGAATTCAGGTATAAAAGCTACTGATTGGCCAATTGTTGACACTTTAGTCAGGCATAAAAGCTACTGATCAACCAGTTATTGACACTTTAGTCAGGTATAAAAGCTACTGATTGGCCAATTGTGGACACTTTAGTCAGGTATAAAAGCTACTGATCAACCAGTTATTGACACTTTAGTCAGGTATAAAAGCTACTGATCGGCCAATTGTTGACACTTTAGCCAGGTATAAAAGCTACTGATTGGCCAATTGTTGACACTTTAGTCAGGTATAAAAGCTACTGATCAACCAATTGTGGACACTTTAGCCAGGTATAAAAGCTACTGATCAACCAGTTGTTGACACTTTAGTCAGGTATAAAAGCTACTGATCAACCAATTGTTGACACTTTAGCCAGGTATAAAAGCTACTGATCAACCAGTTATTGACACTTTAGTCAGGTATAAAAGCTACTGATTGGTCAATTGTTGACACTTTAGCCAGGTATAAAAGCTACTGATTGGCCAATTGTTGACACTTTAGCCAGGTATAAAAGCTACTGATTGGCCAATTGTGGACACTTTAGTCAGGTATAAAAGCTACTGATCGGCCAATTGTTGACACTTTAGCCAGGTATAAAAGCTACTGATCAACCAATTATTGACACCTTAGTCAGGTATAAAAGCTACTGATCGGCCAACTGTTGACACTTTAGCCAGATATAAAAGCTACTGATTGGCCAATTGTTGACACTTTAGCCAGGTATAAAAGCTACTGATTGGCCAATTGTTGACACTTTAGTCAGGTATAAAAGCTACTGATCAGCCAATTGTTGTATAAAAGCTACTGATTGGCCAATTGTTGGCACTTTAGCCAGATATAAAAGCTACTGATTGGCCAATTGTGGACACTTTAGTCAGGTATAAAAGCTACTGATTGGCCAATTGTTGACACTTTAGCCAGGTATAAAAGCTACTGATCGGCCAATTGTTGACACTTTAGCCAGGTATAAAAGCAACTGATGGCCAATTGTTGACACTTTAGCCAGTATAAAAGCTACTGATCGGCCAATTGTTGACACTTTAGCCAGGTATAAAAGCTACTGATTGGCCAATTGTTGACACTTTAGTCAGGTATAAAAGCTACTGATTGGCCAATTGTTGACACTTTAGCCAGGTATAAAAGCTACTGATTGGCCAATTGTTGACACTTTAGCCAGATATAAAAGCTACTGATTGGCCAATTGTTGACACTTTAGCCAGGTATAAAAGCTACTGATCAACCAGTTATTGACACCTTAGTCAGGTATAAAAGCTACTGATCGGCCAATTGTTGACACTTTAGCCAGGTATAAAAGCTACTGATTGGCCAATGGTTGACACTTTAGCCAGGTATAAAAGCTACTGATCAACCAGTTGTTGACACTTTAGTCAGGTATAAAAGCTACTGATTGGCCAATTGTTGACACTTTAGCCAGGTATAAAAGCTACTGATCAACCAGTTATTGACACTTTAGTCAGGTATAAAAGCTACTGATTGGCCAATTGTTGACACTTTAGTCAGGTATAAAAGCTACTGATTGGCCAATTGTTGACACTTTAGCCAGGTATAAAAGCTACTGATTGGCCAATTGTTGACACTTTAGTCAGGTATAAAAGCTACTGATTGGCCAATTGTTGACACTTTAGCCAGGTATAAAAGCTACTGATTGGCCAATTGTTGACACTTTAGCCAGTTATAAAAGCTACTGATTGGCCAATTGTTGACACTTTAGCCAGGTATAAAAGCTACTGATTGGCCAATTGTTGACACTTTAGTCAGGTATAAAAGCTACTGATCGGCCAATTGTTGACACTTTAGCCAGATATAAAAGCTACTGATTGGCCAATTGTTGACACTTTAGCCAGGTATAAAAGCTACTGATCAGCCAATTGTTGACACTTTAGCCAGGTATAAAAGCTACTGATCGGCCAATTGTTGACACTTTAGTCAGGTATAAAAGCTACTGATCAACCAATTGTTGACACTTTAGCCAGATATAAAAGCTACTGATTGGCCAATTGTTGACACTTTAGTCAGGTATAAAAGCTACTGATTGGCCAATTGTTGACACTTTAGCCAGATATAAAAGCTACTGATCGGCCAATTGTTGACACTTTAGTCAGGTATAAAAGCTACTGATTGGCCAATTGTTGACACTGGCCATAATCTTCCTATGTATGTATTCGGTTTAGCTGGCTGTTCAAAAGACTTGCATTGATCATAGAAAGCCCCTATCAAGAAGCTGTCACATGTAAGAACTTAGAATGAGATGACAGCAATAATGAACTCCATTTTTTTAAATAGAAAATACATTTCCTTGTCTGTGTAATCAAATACTTCTATTTTTTTAATTCATCTTGCCATTTTGAAGATTGTTGATATGGGTAGGATTTTTCATTCATGATGATTGTCGATGTGTATAGGATTGTCATTCATGAAGATTGTCGATGCATGTAGGATTTTTCATTCATGAAGATTGTCGATGCATGTAGGATATTTCATTCATGAAAATTGACTGGTATAAGGGCATGTGAAATTTCTTCGTAAATAGCTTATGTCAAAAAGAGGAATATTCTTATGCAATAGGGTCATGAAGGTCAGAAGAGGAAAACATGAAAATATGGCAGAATTTAAGATAGAATTATTTCAAGATTATGAGAGTTTACTTTAGATTTTTTTTCTTGTCTGTATCATGGTATAGATTGTCTGTATCATGGTATAAATTGTCTGTATCATGGTATAAATTGTCATTTGCAGAATCACATGGCATACATCACACCTATCTGACATTATTTGCTGTGTGGTTCTGTAACTCACAGTTTGTGCCAGGATATACACAGAAAAATGACACTAAAAATTAAACATGTTTTTCTTTTGCACACATGTATGTGGTAATTTTTATGTTAAAAAAACAGGAAGATTCATATTTGATATGCTGTACATACTCACTGAAATGCCAAGTTCAACTGCAAACAATATTGTAAAATGTGCTAGTGTATCAGTCTGTTTGTTCTAATGATTACTCCTAACAAACTGCATAGATCTAGATCTGCCAATACTCTGTGTGATGATAGATCTTGGTGTGTGCAGTTTGCATTTGGACTCAACTTTTAAGTGAATGTATATGGTAATACTTGTACTTGTCTTAATGAATGCGTACCTTTTCTGCCATAATTTGTACAATCTCTTTCGGAGCCTACATTTATTGGTATCAGCATGTCTAATAGTAGGGAAGCAGATGCCAATATCTGTCTATAACACGATGCCTTTCTTGAAACTTTTAAATATATATATATATATATATATATATGATTTCTCACTACCAGTTGACTCTGTGAATCAAATCAGTCTCAGAAATAAATAAATATATTTCATCATGACTATTTTGGAAGAGACAGTATACCCATTGTTGTTGACAGTACACCTCTGAAGTAGAGAGCTACAAGATAGACAAAGGGAGCTAACTCTTTAGTATGTACAAACACATATTGGAACATAGTTTTTGACTGTGTCATTTTGTACTTATTTTTATGAGTATTTTCCGAAATAATAATTTTGGAAGCACAGTTTACAGGTATTATGTAAGTATGAGAGACAAAACCTTGTTTATATTATTTGGAGAGTCTATATCCATGAGAACCCAGTGACAGCCATCATGAATAAAATTGTTTGTCAGTTTTATGTTAGTATGTGTATTAGTATACAAATAAAAAAAAAATTATCACAAGTAGAAATGTCCAGAATATAAAGTTACAGTAAATTGATATTTCCAGTCCTAGTTCCATTTAGCAAGAAAGCTTCAACATGCATAAAGGTTTTTACAAATTTACTCAATTCGCAAAAATGTTTGTTAAGAACAAAATTGATCAATGATACAGTAAATGCAGTTGAGGATACTTGTGAAACTTTTTGTTGCAAAAAAGTCACATGATCTCTATTTACAAGGATTTGATGAAGCTAAACTATTATTTATGGTATTTTGTCGACTAGCTCTAAGCATGATGGGTTAGAAGTGTACGATGAATTTGATATTGGTAGCAGTAGTTTTTATTGTTGTAAAGTTTAATGCCATTTGTCAGCACAAGATGGGCTATACATGGTGGCCAGTATAAATGGTGGAGGAAGAACCTGGGAAAACCCAGGCAAGAACCACCAACCCATGAGAAGCTACTGGCAAGCTTTCTCACATACCCACATTGGCCGAACCTGAGACCCGAACCCACCTAGACAGAGGTGAGATGGCAGTGATCCGTAATGGTGAGTGCTTTAGACCACTCGGCCACTCAGTGTCCTGTAGCAGTAGCTGCAAACCAGTTTATTTTAGTGATGGCTGTACAGATGACCTAGGGGTGGGTGTAGATAACATCATTGTGGTTGGTAAAGGTGTACCTCATTGTATAAATTAACTGGCATAAATGCATCCAAAGTACTCATGATAGTTAAAATGATTTATTTAGGTGAAGAAAATTAACTGAATTAAAACTTTTGAGGTAAAAATAAATTGATTAACAAAATTAGAATAAAATTTAGAATTTGAATATAAATTTATCATTCTTTGAGATCAGTGGGATAATTTAAATACAGATTATGTACATAAATTAACTGAATATATGTGATAAATGATTGTGATTGTTATGTGACTTTTTATTGGATTATTATATTCCCTTCAAAAGGCAGAATATGGATAGTGATATCTGTATATCCACCTTTGCGTAAATCTGTCGGTTTCTCATTTTCCCCCACACAGTAGCTTCAGTTTTATAACATCTACCTGTACTGAAGACTTGCACTCAGCATAAGGAATAAATCTGTTGATTTGGGAGTTGAAATATTAAATGTCAGGTCCATTTTGACTGAAAGAAGAAACTTGGTTTCCTTGCAATAAAAACATTAGTTCTACATCAATATTGAGTTTTGGGCTAAAATGTCAAAGGTCAAGGTCACTGACTAAAAGAAGAGAGATTTTTCGTCATAATAACTGTAATTCTAGACCACGTATATTGACTAAAATTTGTTGAGGATTTGTATTCAGGTTAAGGAAGAATCATAAGGCTGAAGGTTGAAGGTTGTAACAAACTACATTTGTGGCAAATTTTAATTTACATGAATGGGATGTTCTTCCTACGCAATCCAGAACCAACACAATTGCTTCAAATAAACATAATCCTTTGATTAGTTTGATTATTGTTGCAGGCACAGTTGGCGTCTTATACTTTGTGTGTTAAAACCACAAACAGTGGGATGGTTGACACTGAGATAAATTCAAATGATGAGGGCGAACCAATCAAATGTAGTCGACTATCGGGCTCAAACAGAATGCGGGCATGGTCTAACATTTAAGCAGGAACTTGCATCATTTGTATAGGAAAACTTCATTAAGATTTGAGTGTGCTGAGAATTCTGGAAGAGTACAAACTCATGAGTCTGACTCAAATCACAGTGTCCTAATAAAGGGAAAGTGTGGGGGCAAGTGAATTCTAAAACAAGGCCACTGTGAGATTTGTGATGACTTACCTTGTAAGGGGGAGTTGGATTTAAAAGCTTTGAAAGGTAACACGATATCTTGGTTGAAATTTGTAGTTGATTTGAATTAATTAGATTGTGTTACCTTCAGTTACTGTAATTATTTAACTAAATTGTTTTTGTATTTATTAGAATGCTCATGTTAGGATGTAGATTTGCATTTATTAAAATGTAATGAGCTTAGATTGATGAAATTAAACCCTGAGTTAGATATATATTTCTTAATTATTATGACACATGTGGTATGAATGATTATTACTTCATTAATTATGTTGTTGGTTACTGTGTAGGAATATATCACTATTTAGATGTGTATGTGCGCTACAATATTTATAGAAGTAATATTATTCATAAGCATGTATGAGTTATGTAAGCGGACATTGTAAGGTTGGTCATTCATTAATCCGACAGAAGGTCTGTGAGAAAGTGATGGATTCCTGGAAGGTAGGATAGGGATGCAAGAAATTACGTCGCTTATTGTATTCTTTCAGAAGCTTGCAGGATGCACACATGGGGTAGTACAATAGTAGAAGGAGGAAGATGTTTAAGAGTGGAAGGAAGGAGGAAGTATGAAGATATAGAAGGAAGGAGAAAGGAAGGAGAAAGGAGGAAGAGGTAGAAGCAAAAGAAGGAAGGAATGAAGGAAAGAGGAAGTAAAGAAGGAAGTAGAAAGAAGTAGAAGAAAGGAGGAAGGAAGGAGAAAGGAGGAAGAGGTGGAATCAAAAGAAGGAAGGAAGGAAGGAAAAAGATATAAGCAAATGAGTAGAAGGTACAAACCAGGAATAGTGACTCTCTCACACGTAGATCATAAAGTTCCAAATGAGAATCAATTTGTTGCATGGGTATTGGATTAACCAAGTCAATTACTATGTCTGTTGTATTGAACAGAAATTGAAGTCTTCATGTTGAATATATTTATTACATTTATTCTTTACATTTTTAATACAGTTTTTGTCTATTGAATCTTGAGTTGTTATATATATTGAGGGTATCAGCTTTGCTGACTGGGGGCTTGAAATTTGTTAATGCAAATCTTCTGCAGTATTATTTATAATGCCAAAGCTGGATCACGACAAAGGTCAAGGTCATTGTGATTACAGAATGGTGGGTTTAACAGTGACTTTTGTATTACTGGTAGAATAAGCACCTTGACTAAACTTGCAGATGGCTTGGACTTAAGGTGATAAAATAACCTACAGAATTTGAGGTCGAAGGGTCAAAGGTGTAGGTTATGGACAAATTAGTAACTCAGTAATGGTTTCTTCACAGTAAGCTTACTTTGACTAAATATCAAGGTCATGGAAACTTTTTATCAGTAATCTCCACACAGAGGACTATGAAACAGGCATATACCATTGACAGTACTCTTGCATGCATAGAGACAGTTCTTTTGCTCGACATTGTGATGGAAATAAATTTTTGTCTCACCTGTAATGAAAGACTTTGTAATTAGCTTTTCAGCAGCAACAGCATAAGTATCATCGACAATCGTGATCTTGAGTTGTAAAGTTGCTGAAAGTAACAGATCTTTTGCATCTGTTGCTGTATAAACCTTGTCTATTTTGGGATGAAAAGGTCAAAGGTCAAGGTTAATTTGATTGAAAGAAAAAAATTGTTTCTGGCCAATAAACTCAGATGTCTGCCATCTACAGTTACCCAAACTTTGCGCAAAGCTTGCACATCAGGTAATTAAGAACTCAACTGATTTTGGACTTAAAAGGTAAAAGATCAAAGTCACTGAATAGTCAATAAGACTAAAAGGAAACAAATGGTTTCTGCACAGTTCTCTATCTATTGTTACCAAACTTTGTGCATGACTTGCACTTGGGTTGGGAAATCAAATTGACTTTAGAGTCCAAAGGTTAAAGGTTAGTTTAGAGTGACTGAAAGAAGAAAAAAATAGTTTCTGCAAAGTTACATAATTTCTGCATCACATATCTGGACCAAACAGGTAGATGGCTTACACTTGGGGTAACAAAGTAAGCATATTGATTTGGGGGTCAAAATGTCAAATATGAAGTGTCACTGTGACTGAAAGAAGGAAAATTGTTTCCACACAATAATGTTACCTGGTAGTTATACATCACAGACCAGGACCAATTTTGTGGATGACTTGCACTTTGGATGAAGTTTGTTTTGAAGTAAAATGGTGAAAGGTCATTGTCACTGGGAGTGCAAGAAGAGAAAAGGTTTTTGCTAAAATTTCAGTTATCTACTTGGAGGACTGTTAAATAGTGTGCTGTTAATTGTACTTTTGTTTTGCATATCTCATTTCCTCATGTCAAATGAAGTTGTTATGAGGGTATAGCATGTGTAGACATGGAAACCCTTATTTTAATTTGATTGATATACTCTCACAATAGAGATGTTTGTTTCCATGAATATTACTGCCATGAATTTACACGGGCTTTTCTCTTATATGTCAGCAAAGGAAAACAGGTTACAAGTTTTTACTTCTGGATTTGATAAAAGTAGGTGAATAACATGGGTTCCACAGAATATTGTGTCTAATGTTTTTGGAGTTTTGAGCTTGCAAAGAAACATTATCATTACATTGATGCCACCAATGCTGCTGATGCAGGAGATTATGCTCACTGTGGCTCATATTTGTATCTAAAAAAGGTGAGACAATAAAAGAGATCCACAAAGGAAAATGTGAATGTTTTATGCCAATTTTCCATTTGGATCTAACACCATTATGCCATTTATGTTGATTGATAAATGATGGTATGGATGATCTTTAAAAGTGGAGATAACTAGAAAATCACATGAAACTTATACAGTGCCTCAGAGACCTCGTAAATCTTGATTCAAATACCACAAGAAGGCGACATTATGACTGAATGAGGAAATACATAAACTTTCTTGGTAATAGGCCAAAGGTGTAAAAGAATTGAAGAAACCAATATTAAATGCTTTAAAGAAAATGTACCTAGTTTTCTTTTATTCACTTATATCAGTAAGTTATTCTCATTGTATGATGTTGCTTCTTTGGGTCACTTGCACTGACATGTCTTGGGACCACAAATCACACTTTTTCAGTCTCAAAAACCTGCCACACACACACACACACACACACACATGCACACACACACACACACTATGGAGAACTTTCTGTTTCATGGAGGGTCAAAACTTCAGAGCTTAAGGAACTTGGAGTTCAGATTTCTACTTCATTCATGCATATCAGTATCAAGTCAAAATATTTCAGGTCAGGGTCATTTAAGGTAAACTATTTTATGTCAAGTATATATTTTTAATTGTTGTGGTTTGTTAGGTGTGATCAGCCAGTCATCTTGTGACTTTTTTCTACTGAAAGTAAAGGATTTGATGTAAATATAAGAAAGTTAATTCACAGTTATAAATTTGCCATTGTCAGATTGCACATATGCCAGTACAGTGTCCTCATTAGGGGGTGGTCTCTGATGATGGGGGACATAAACCTTGGTGCAGTTTACAGTGTCATGTCATAAGTGGGTGACATCTGATAATGGTGACAAAATGACAAAAGCCTTGTTGCAGTACTGTGTTCTGATCAGGGGCATGGCCTCTCTTGAGGGAGTCTTATAAGAGGAGAGAACACTGTGAGTTACTTTTGGTAGAAAATTGTGTAATAAATAGGCACAATATGATTTTGTTCTGTTTGTTGTCTGGAAGCCAATAACCATCAGTAAGTCAATACACATCAGTCTAAGTCAATACATGTCAGTGTAAGTCAATACACATCAGTGTAAGTCAATACACATCAGTCTAAGTCAGTACACATCAGCATGCCAATACAAATGATTTACACTATTTTCTGTGTCATTTTTTATGAGGAATTTTGGAGTAAACAGATAGCCCATAATCAAGTGAAGAGATCCATGTAAACATGTCATAAAGCATTGGTGATCTTGTAGGAAGGGCCTCATTATCTTCTCTTTTTACTGCACAATCATTGTGATGTAGTTGAGAGGAAGTTACCTGACTGAATGGATACCTGATTCAGGTAAGAAAAGTCACCATCAGGTTTTTCAAGACTTAGTTGTGTTTGAATTCCTCTTACACCTACCAGATATAAATCTTTATAATAAAAAAATGAACTTATGCCCTTACCATATAGGAGTGGTTACTTTCCAAACCAGATTCTATAGCAGAACTTATTTGAAGTAGACTCCAAAAATCCAATCCTAGGAGAAGAATGAGGGAGTCTAACTCCAGATAGTTTGTTCATAAAAACTATTTAATTTTGAGTACATAGTCATCAGGGTCTTTTCTAGGATGTGGGATTCACAGTACTTAGAGTGTGGAATTCATAGTACATAGTCAGTGGTTTCTGTTCTAGGTTGTTTGATTGTGGGATTCATAGAACATTGTCAGTAGGGTTTATTCCTGGGGTGTGGGATTCATAGTACATACATGTAGTCAGCGGAACCTGTTCTAGGGGTGTGGGATACATAGTACATTGTCAGCAGAGTCTATTCTAGGGGTGTGGGATTCATAGTACATAGACACCAGGATTTATTTTACAGGTGTGGGATTCATATTACTGTATATACTCGCTTATAAGTCAAACCAAAATGCAAACAACAAAGATCCTGATCTGCCAATGCATAATGCAACTGCAGATCAGGGTCTATGTTGTTTGTCCTACTGATTACTCCTAACAAACTGCACAGAATCAGATCTGCCAGCACATTGTGCAAAGGCAAATCTGAGTCTATGTTTTTTGCAGTTGGACTGGTCTTATAAATGAGTATAGATGGTATATTTTTAGCAGGGTCTATTCTAAGGGTGTGGATTTCATAGTACATAGTCATCAGGATTTATTTTACATGTGTGGGATTCATAGTACATTCTCAGCAGGGTCTGTTCTAGGGGTGATGGATTCACAGTACACTGTCAGCAGGGTCTATTCAAGGGTGTGGGACTCATAATTCATAGTTAGCAGAGTCTATTCTAGGGGTGTGGAATTCAGAGTACATAGTCAGCAGGGTCTATTCTAGGGGTGTGGAATGCAATCTGACTGTAGACTGACTCAGGGTTAACCAATCCTCAGAATTCAAAAACTTTAAACAATCTGGACCAGAAACTTTTACGTCTATGACCACAGGAAAGTAGTGAATTACAACAGCTATTATTTGAATATGAGCACTTGTTTTCTGATGTTCCAAGATGAACAAATGAAATTTGTCATGATGTTGAAATTGCAGATTCTGTGATGAGTCCTCTAAAGCAGTAACATCTGTAAAAAGAAATTCAGCATTTACTGGAGAATGATTTCATAGAACCAAGTAAAAGTTGTGCCTAAACTATATAGTACAGTCCATATGTGTAGTGACCACAGTGTCACCAAAATTGATTCATTTCCAATACCAAGAATAGGTAACTGCATTGACAAAGTTAGAAATGCAAACTATGTCACCAAGTTTGACCTTTTAAAAGGAATCTGGCAAATTCCACTCACAGAAAAGCAAAAGAAACTTCAGCATTGCAACTCTAGATGGGCTTTGTCAGTATAAAGTTATGCTATTTGGTGTGAAAAATTCTCCACCAACATTTCAATGTTTAATGAACATGATAACATCTTGTCTATGTAATTGTGTTGTGTACATTTATGATGTCATCATCTACAACTATGCCTGGAAAGATCACTTCAAAAACATTCAGAAATTCTTTGCTTGACTCAGTGATACAAATTTGAAGGTTAATTTATGTAAAAGTAAGTTTTGCTGTGCTTGTGTCACACTTCTGGGACAAGGTCAAGTTAAATGCGTAGAAGTTAAGGTCAAGCAACCAATGTAATTTTTGGTATAGCTGGATATCATCAGAAATTTGTTTCAGCTTTCTTTATAATTGACAAGCCTCTGACAAATTTGATTTGTAAGAAATCCAAGTTTCAGTGGTCTGACAAGTGTCTGGAATGTTTTTGGGACAAATTAAAGGCTGTACTTGAAAGTGAACCAGGTCTCCCAGCTCTAAATTTCAGTCAGTTATTTAAAGTGACTTTTGATGCAAGTGATGTAGGGGTTGTTTTGATTCAAGAAGATAAAAATGGTGTGAATCATCAGCATGCTATTTTTCTAAAACAAAATCTAAACAAGGACCAGAAAAAATATTCCACAATCGAGAAGGAATATTTGGCTTGGATACTGGCTTTGCAACACTTTGAAGTGAATGTTAGTTCAGCTCCTTCTGCAATTATTGTATTCAGTGGTCACAACTCCCTTATTTTCATTAACAAAATAATAAAACCAAAATCAGAGATTGTTGAGCGGAGTTTGATGCTGCAAGAATACAACTTTGACAATATGCACATGAAGGGACAAGATAATATGATTGCAGATGGACTCACATGTATATTGCATTATTTTGTGTAATTAAGCTGAGTGTCAATCATAAGACATAATGTAATTTTAATTATGCTTATCTGACAAATATTTACAAGAAAGCTTTATTGTATAAATCTTTGTTTTCTTATGAGGGGAGGTGTTAACTTATCTGTACTGTATGCTTAACTTTTGTTCATGATCGTAGATTGTACTTTAAGATAATGGTCATTTGTAAACAACATGTCTACATAGCTAACTTTAGTCTATAAATGTAAGGTTTAACTAAGATGTAGATGAAATTTTCCATTAGAATGACTCATTGCTAGATCAGGTAGGGATGTGAATACATAGGGAATTGGTAAACAAATAATCCTGCTTTATATCAGTCTGTGAGAATCAGAGTTTACAGTTGTGTTCAGATATAATTTGAGAGGAATTATTTATTGAAATCATTCACTGGAATTACTAAGTGTCAATTGACTTTAGATTAACACATTATTTTGGAATTTTTGTGAATTGATTCAAAGACATTCTGGATTGCATCACTGGGATACATCAGGACCAATAGTTTTGATGTATCACAATTATATAATCCAGAATGTCTTTTGATGAATTCACTATGATCCCATAATAGTTTATAATCCAAAATGTCAATGAGCACTTTGTAATTCCAATGAGTGATTTATTATTATTATTATTATTATTATTATTATTATTATTATTATTTTATTTTTTATTTTATTTTTTTAACTAGGTTAATTGCCTGTTATAGGACAGCAATAAAATAAATTTAAAAAATATAAAACAATTGGGATGAATGAGTTTAAAAGAAAGTTGGAACACAAAAATACAAAAAAAGCATAAAAACATTTTTGATAAAAATATAACAAGTATTTTTAAAATTTTGGATGCTGCCACGAGTTTCAAACTTGCAACCTCTTATTTGGCATGTGGGATACACAGATAAAAGACAGACAGAAGGACAAATGTGGGTGTTTATATATATAATAGTTGATTGGAGAAAACTTGATGAGAACTTTTCCTCATACAAAGGACATTCATTTTGCAGATAAAACAATTTGAGTTTACATCCTTCATGTGTATGGAACATATTTGATATCAGATGGAGTGCATTTTCTGACTGTTGACAGCATAGAAGAATAGCTACTGTTGTCCAGTATGGTGTCACATCAGGATCTGTGCTGTTTGTTTGATATCATCATTGAAATAAACAGCATAGAACCTTATCTGCCAGCCTGGGCATTATACCATGACAAATCATGCTCTATGCCAGAGGTTCTTAAGCTGTGGTACATGGACCACTGGTGGTCTGTGAGCTCCATTCAGGTTTATGATAGTTAGCTAACAGTACAATCAACATTAGGAAAGATCATTAAGTGGTCTGCCATCCCAGAAATCAGTAAGTGTTCTGCCAAGACCCTCAGTAAGGTTCAAGTGGTTTATGAAGAAAGTTTGAGAACCAGTGCTCTATGCAGTCTGCAGTTGTAAATACATTGTAAGATTCATGCAACACATACTTGTTAAAAATGGCACAAGACTCATGCATTGTACATTGGTTAATATCGTACATAAACTATGCATCATACCCTTGTTAATATGGCATGGTTCCATTGAAGTATACCATAGTTAATATGGTATAAGAATCATGTAATGGTACAACTCCTTGGTCACAAATTGAGTAACAGAAAGAAGCAAAACCAACAAGTTGTGTACAACATAACAAACAATTTAATTATCAATGTTATAAATGAAAGTGTGAGAGGAACTGTAAGCATTATGAAGTGAATCCAAAATAATCCTAAAAAAATCTATTAAAGTCCAATAGAATGAAAAGTTCCATATAAATTTCAGAACCACAAATGTACTTGTCCTCCAGAAATTGTGACATTGTCAAAATGGAATTGTACAGAACTCCTTTGAATAATTCACAATAGTTCCAGAATAGTATTATACTCCATGAACACTTTCTATTTCCACTGAACAGTTCAAACAAATCTTTTTCCTCTAAAATAATATCTAAGTACAACAAAACATGTCTGCAGACTTCATGTTACAACAAGAACACAAGAAAAAAAATAAGACTGACTCCAAAATATGAACGAAATCTGATTGCTCATTTTGCACCTAATATACATCTTCTATTACTACATTTCACAACATACTCACCACATGACAGAATATACTGCTCAAAAAATATTTCAAAATACCTATTCATGTGACCTATCTCATCCAATAGAAATTAACTTAATTCTTTTAAGATACCGCCTGTCTAATCTGTCCAGTGGGGAAATGGTCAAATATCTTAAACATATTTACTATTAAGTTTATTACTAGTAACTGTCAACACATACATAGGCATCCTATGTAATTTTACGTCCTTTAATATCTTAAAATAAACCCTCCAAACATGTGCAGTCCAGATATAGATAATCACTGCAATTTACAGCAATGAATAAAAATTACACAAATTAGACAAAATCATGTGCCAGGAGTTACAAAAAATATAAATATACATAACAGTAGTATACACTGGTTAATATGGCATAATTTCCATACAGTACACACTATGAAATATTTTACAAGATTCACGTAGTATGCACTGGTTAACATGGTTCAAGAACCATACATTATACAAAGGTTAATATGAACAAGACCCATTGCTTTAACAAGAGATTAAACTATGACTTAGTCTACATATAGAAGAATTTTTGTGTCAATAAGAAATCATTTTTTCATGAAAAATATGATGTACCTGTAATTTTGTTTCAAATAATATAATAAAAATATGGAAACTTTTATCAGCTTTGCTGTAAAAACTGATTGAGCTTGTTTTATCAACTTGATCCACTTATATTAGAACACCCCTTTCATCTTTAAGGCTATAAGCGGCCTTTAAAAAATGTTTTACATGCAAACGACATAAGCGGTATAATGTTGTCTTATGGGTAAACCTTCCAGTTATGATAAAAGCGGTGTGATAATGGACTGTTTTTTGTACAGTACTAATGTTGAAATTCAAGAATTGAATGGCAGGACACTTACTGAGTGTCTAGTTAAGTGAATAAACTTGATCTCGGTAAGGTACTTCAACTGTTTTAATACAAAACCAGTGGACCATACAAGTGATACTGTTGGTTAACCTGTTATGGCTGATGAGTCAACACAAAACCCTTCTTTTAGTCATTCACCAAAAGAAGGTAATAAACAAAATCCATGGGATTTAGGGTGGCCAGATGATACCTCAGAACAGTTTTACGAATGGTTTTGGGATGGCACCAATGGAAATCAATTAATAGAAAAACTCAATACCTGGAATGGCAAAAAAAATCATTGGAGCAGCGATTATGATAAAATAAGGCGAGAAAAAGATAGTCCTACCATATACGGTATTGTAGTTAATGATGATAAGATGTTGGGCAAAGAATGGAAGATTTGCAAGGTAGGGTATACAGGAATAAGTACAGATATAAGTACAGGGAATCGAATGGAGAAAGTGATAGAGAAGATTAAAATGGAGCAAAAACAGACAAAATATCAAGCTGCAAGTATTATTTTCAAACTTCCAATCCATTCAACAGACAGTTCACATATTCGTGAAACAGAACAAAGAATAAGACTGAATGTTGGATGGAAATTAGATGCGGTGTTGGCGGAGAAGTTGAGGTTGCCAAATAAAACTGAATGGATCCTTACCAAGCAGGAGTATCTGCGTACTTTAAAGGATGCTATAGAAGTCAAGAAAGGAGATCAACAAACTATAACAACAAACATTTTTACGGAGAAGGAAGACATTAAGTTCGAAAAGTATATGACCAACCAATTTTCTGCAGCTACAGATAAAACTGGATTGACATTGGAACAATGGGTGAATAAGAAAATCCCACCATGGCTTGAACTAAGATCTGCTCAAACAACAAGTGGAGACAAGCAACAAGGAAACAAATTTGAGGTGTACGAAAAAGGACCCCTACAAGATAAGTTGCAGAAAATGTTGCAAAAGTTTGACAAAGTTTCTGTATAACCTCGCTGCTCTCCTAACTGTAGATGGAAACAAATAAATATGAAGAACTATGTAAACGGCCAAGACTAGTCATTAGAGAAAAACTGTACATGATGCTTTAGAAGTACATTTTTATTCTGCCTTTCCATTCTTTGTGAATTCTGCGTATATTGTGTACGTAAATACATTGATGTTTTGTGTATCATAGTTTGCATTTTGCAAGTAAGATAAATATATAGATGGCCAGAATGGGTAGGTAAGGTCACTTGTAGATAGATACATTGGTAATGGGTGGTACTGAATTAAAATGGATTTGTATATTGTTTGAAGATCATAATATATATGTATGTTTGATGATATGATTTTGTAGCAAGATATCCCAAGTCTTTGATGTATGCATATAATGCAAATTAACTATTTTTTTGTGGGGTGGGGTACTAATATTTGTGGATTGTATATTTGCTATAAAACAGATTCTAACGAACCATCCTAAATGGTCTTTCCGCGAAAACAATAAGATCCTATATCCAATTCATGGATAATTTTTGTAATACTGAAATTGATACAAACAAAAAAGTATGTGAATTCATGGTAATTGGAGTTTTTAAAAATCTAGCAGAACTCTAAATGGTTGAAATCTTTGGAATCTACATATGTATATTAGAGCAGTTTCCTTTGGAAGACCATAATGAGTGAAAAACCAAGGAAAGTGGCTGGTTACAAATTCAGTTGTAGCTCTTCTCTACAGACTTGTTACACTCCTGGCATGAGTGTCTGCACATATAAAAGCATATACAAATGTATATCTAAACTCTTCTTTCTTGCTAGGTCCTTAGTATACATCCCCATCATAAAAGTAGTTCACTGTGACCCATATTTCATGCTTCACTGACTAGGGTTAATGTTTATGCTTTAGGTTTATTTCTCAAGCTCTGTTCATGCTACAGTGAATAACTAGACATCTGATAAATTAGTTCCCAAATCTGTATCAGTGTGTTAGGTGTTTGTCACACCTAGTCATACAGCTCTGCAATTATTGCAGACAAGGTTGTCTGCAGTACATGAGTTAGTTATTTTAGAGAGACAGTGTTTTTTACAGCTCTTGAGTAAAAGAGCCTTTTGGTAATCTGTACATCATATTTCTGTATCTGATGTTTGACAACTTGTAAATCCATGAGGAGTAGCACAACCCTACATCCTATTGCCATCTGAAATTACCAAACTCCACTGGTGGATAACTGACTGTTCCATCAATATTTAGGAACCAGACAGATGTGACTTCACTCATTTGGAATGGCTGATTTAGTCATGTGACTGGACCATATGTAAATTGGTCATGTGACTCACATAATGTTTATCTTATGTGGTTACTGTGGAACCTGTCTTGAAAGACCACCCCATCTGCCAAAAAATAATGGTCTACCAAGACAGATCATCTCTCATAACAGGTCATAAGACTATATAATCAATAAATCTGTGCATGGAGATCCTGGTCTCTCAAAACAGGTGGTCTCTCATAGCAGTGGTCTCTCAAGACAGGTATTACTGTATTATCATGATTCAACAACACATAAAATTATGTAATGGATGGATTAATTTGACATTGTAATCCAGATTGCTTGGAGCACTGCTAATTAATACACCCAATTGTAATTATTCTTGAACTGCAGTGTTAGTCACATGACAAGGTATTCATCACATGTCAGTCACATGAATCAAACAACCATTTCAAAAGAGTGAAGTTGCATTTTGATTGTTCCTTAATATTGCTGGAACAGCCAATTACATGCATTTGCCAATGGTGCCTGGTAATTTAATGTGGATGAGTTTTCAGTATGGAAAATGATGCTGTACAGACTGCTAAAAGGATCCTCCAACTGAGCATAACTGAGTCATGAGAAATACTTGAAAATATCTAAAAACTATATGTGCATCATGTGTTGCAGACAAATTTATCAGCAATAATTAGAGAGTTTTATGAATAGGTAAGATCACATCCCAATCCAACCAATGCAGGTTTGTGAGCTGACTACAAACTATATGATTGTATGCACCACTCCATCATTTTAGCATGCTAATTCACAAGCCAGTTCTTAGCACTGTGGCAGGTGTGGATCCCATTTTTATTCATATTTAATTAAAAGACAAAACATAGGCTTCTATTGGCTTAACATGAAAAAAATAGCTATCAAAATTGGTACATGAAAACTCAATATTTGACTCACGTTGTTATGTGTGGAAATATGGAATCATTCTCATCACAGTCAGTGGGGGGTGACACCAAAATGACTATCTATAAAATTTTTGATTTTTGTGCAGGAAGGAGGTCCATGGGGGTGACACCATGAGTTACCACACATGACTGTCTATAAAATTTTTGAATTTTTGTGCAGGAAGGAGGTCCATGGGGGTGAGAGATGACTGTCATTTTTGTGCAGGAAGGAGGTCCATGGGGGTGAAACCATGAGTTACTGCACTGGGTGACACCAACCCTAGTGATGCCAATGATCACAGACATAAATGTTAATAAGAAATTTTGTATGATTTTTTGTAACGAAAATATCTTCTCAACGAATACCACAATAAATTTGCAATAAAATAGTGATCAATGAAAATACATGTATTGGTCAATGTGTACCTGTGCAGCACTGTAAAAATAAATACCAATTAAGAAGTCTTATCAAGCGAAATTCATTCTTTAATTTTATCATTTAATTCTGTTTCAGTGTAATAGTCATAAATGTGATATTCCCTCTTGTACTTAAACAAGAAAAGAGTTAACCAACTGAACCTATTTGTCTTAAGATGATTACAAGACATTGCAGTAACATCCATGTGTATGGTCAGTTTCTTGTTAAAATCACATCTAGTGGACAAATCCGATGGATTGTTCTTCAAACTTTTGAAAATAACTTGTACAGTTTTTATTAAAAAAACATGTATATTTTTACCTTTTTTTGTCATTTGATGGGTCTTTTTTTTCTGGATGTAAACAGGTATCGATATAATGGATGTAAATATTGATTTTTACCTTTTTTTCTTCTTTGTAAGAGATATTTATATAATGGATGTAAATATTAGTTGATATTATATCTTACAAGAATTAATTAAAGTTCATTGATGATGGACTTTTAATAAAACAAGTTGACATTAGTACTCACAACATTGGTTCATTTTATTTACATACATGTAGTTTTACTTGTGTGGACCAACACACTTATTAAGTGGTCTGGTTGATGGTAAAATGTTTGGTATGTGCACCTAGTTTTAGGCCTGAGAGAATGTACATAGATGCAAGATGACTGGAAAGGATTAGGTTGGGTACATGTTGTAGGTCTTCAATTCAGACATTTTTCTCACTATCTAGTAATACATGTAGAACTCTTCCAATTAACTTTTCACTTTGAGATCATTGCAATTTTGAATTTTTTTCTGTATACAACTTAACTAAAATTCCATGAAAAAAATTAAATGGAAGAGCCAATCTCAATGATAAATATTCTTTGAGAATTAGAAAAATGTAACATATCTACTATTTTCAGCTCTATGGGTCAAAGACCAGAAGAGCTTTTGTAATGGGCCTGCTTAACTATTACTTAATGGAAAATAACCTTCTAGAAACTTTTTAATTTTTACAAATGAAATGTTAGTCATACTTAGAAAGTTTGTTACTAATATTATAATTTTTAACCTGGACTATGCCAAGTACACCAGGTAAATTGTAGGGGAATTCCAATAACCTAGATCCAGATCCAAATAAACATGTTTACTTATATTAATAATGATCCTGATATTAAACCCATACACATAGAGAATATTTTAGCTATGCACAGGTAAAACCCATTATAATGCGATTCATTATAACATGATTCTGCTTATAATGTGATGGCAGCATGGATCCCATTTTTTAATTTAAGGTGACCTCTCTTTTTAACATCCTAGATACATGCTCTCGGAAAAGCCAATTATTCATATCTCTAGCAGATTATATGATCAAGAAGTTAGTTAAAACTGATGACATTGAAATTTCAATGCACATTTTCTTAGGGGAAGTTTTTTAAAAAATTTCTTAATGCAATCCCACTTATATTGCGATGTTATTCTTTGGACCCTGGGCATCGCATCACATTGTAACGAGTTTTACCTGTATTATTTGTTTACAGAATAATATAAAAAAAATCAATGATTCAATTCAAGTAGAAAATGAACTTACTTTAGACAAGGTCAAGTCCAATGTTACATTACAATAGCATATAATGAAATCAAACATTTTTTAAAAAACCTAACTAACAAATATAACATATCTATATATATATATATATATTCCACACCTTGAAGAAAATCTGCTTTTCATGAACAATCCGGCGCATTAATGTTGTTTATAACTGTAAGTTTGCTTTCTTTGCAGTTGTGGCAAGAAACCCTTTTGGAAGTTTTAGCAATTTTTCAGTCAAACTTTATCAGACATTTCAGAGATGTTTCTTATGAAAAAACATTTCTTCCAAAATAGATACAAGATTGTCTTCACAAGATCTGTTTGGTGTTCATATTTATTATATGTAAAAACTTCCTTTTTCCACTTTTTTCTTAAATTTTGTTGCAGTTTTGTTTTCAGTAGAAAGTAAAGACTCTGTTAGATAACTGTGCAATATTCAATAAGGTGTGATGACCTTTCATGGAAATGGTAAAAGGGTTGATGTCCAAGTGATCTAACATAATTTATTCAATATGGCTTAAACATTTGTGATCAAATCTTTTCTTTTATTCCCTTACTTATAAGATGGGTTTTATGTGATACTTCTCATCCCTTGTCTGGGTCATTACTTGGCAACTTATTGACATCCTCATATTATGTACATGCATATAAATACACTTACTGGATAAATGCATACATGCAGCCTTGGTCCCTATTTACCATCAGAGACTTGATCAAAGAGATCAGACTTGGGTTTGGGGTGAAGATGGATAAGTATGAGGATAGAGTTTTATGAATGTAGAATTATATGTAACAATATATTCAGTTTTAGAGTTTCCTGTTTATACTTATCAGGTTTCTTATCTACATGCATTATATCTATATTGTAACTCTTGATTATAACCTCAACCATTTGCGATATATATATATTTGTATTCAAGTAATATATGTTAAATTGTAATGTTGTGTTTCTTCTCTATCAGTCAGTCCCAGAGTTTAGAGTTTACTAGTTGTAATCACAATATATAGGCATCATATTTTATACGTTCTTTATTTTTGTTTTATGTCATCTCAGCAAAAGTGATGTATATATGTTGCTTAAATCTTTGTACATATAGAACAGAAAAAAATTAAACAAATTAACATGTACAAGTGAACAAGTTTACTTGATATATTTACTTGCAACCATGCAAAGATTCAAGTCATAATTGCATAAAAATGTACAGCAGTTAAAAGAACATGATATGATATGCTTTTTGACATATAAGTAGAGAGCATCCCTACATGCGCAATTGAACAAATTGTACAAATGAAGCTGGTCCGCTGTCAAAAATAGCCACTCTTACTATTTTGTTTATTTTGTTATCATACGTGGATTTTATTAGATTCAGCACACAGGTTTAATAGACAAGGAGATGGTAATAAAAACAAACGAATGGTCATGGTCACATTCTTTTTGGAGGGGGGTTGGTAGGTTGGGGTTAAGTATTGCTGAGGCTACAGTGAATTGCAAGTGAGACAATATATGTTTTTCCATCATATTTAATGCCTTTCATCAGAAAGTTAAAAAATTGAGATGGAATCATTCAGAAATTAAAAATGTATACCAGGCCAAAGTAGTTCAGGATTTTAGTTTGGAAAGGTTTCAGAACTGTTAAACTAACAGACCCAGAATGTTTACAGGAGGTACTGACAAGGAGAGAACAAGAATGTGTTACTTTTGCTGTCATGTCTAGGTAGATGGTTTCCAGCTTTTTTGTATGCTTTCTGTTTTGCTCATTGTGTGTCAGGTAATAGTGAGGTAATAAAGTAATTGCTAGTTTATAACAATAGTTGTCTTATTATTTCTTGTCCAAGAGGTATTTCAGGAAAGGTGAAATAAAGCAGTTACAGTCATGTCAGTTTGTTCTTTGCTGTCCTGAGGATAATGTTCTCCTTCTGACCTAAAGTTAAAATTTGTATACCCTACACTTACAGAGATGGTTTGGTATATATTTTTTCATTAATCTGAGCAGTAACCATGACCAGACATCTGTTTGTGATCCTGCAAAAAAACTTCTTATTTCATTTAGATGGACTTTAACAAACCTTGGAGGATGTATTTTTATCTATCCTATATGAATCCTATCTATTGTTGGTCAACAATCTCCTGTATCAACTATGCCCTAAAAGTGCCCCACATAGAGACTATTAAACATGGGGGTGGGTGTATAATCTGCTAATTACAGTTCTTATTAGTATTTTGCAGCCACAGAAAGAACCTTAATTGATTTGGGGGTCAAAGGTCAAGGTTGCCATTACTACAAATAGATTGCTGCACAATAACTTATCATTTCTAGTACACAGATTTCAACACAACATGTTATAAGTGCGTTCTTCTTAGTGAAAGGAAGAATCATGTCAATTAGTAGGTCAGAGAAGGTCATGGTCATTTTAACCAAAAATAGACTTTGACTCAGTATTTTCATTTCTTCAGGTACATTACATGAACACATTCATTAAGAGTACATCCACTATATTGCAAAATTTGCCCTCTCAATCATAATGCATTACAGCCTCTACATCACAAAGCCAGCCCTCTCAATCATAATGCATTACAGGTGCAGCCTCTACATCACAAAGCCAGCCCTTCCAATCATAATGAATTAATACTACATTCACTACCTGACAAAGCTAGCCCTCCCAACTAAAAAAGACATTCACTGTGTGTGAGTGGTCTCTTGTTTTAAGGGATTTGCTTTGCTCATGCCCTGTCTGTATACTTTTACAAGAGGCCTTGCAGATACTTTCCTCTTTGTGTCTTTTTGCTCGTTGGATCTTTAAAATCATTCAAAGCCGTGGAAATTAAATTATTTTCCTAGTTAATTTTGCTCCATCATCGTCACAGGTGGATATTTTGAACTAACATTGCCTAACTTCCTCACATGTTAAGATAATCTACACCATATTATTCTTGACTACACACTTGTCTTAGTACTTATAATTTATTTCAGTAATGAACTTTCCTTTCTTCATATTATTTTCAGTAATTAATTGTTTATTCTACTCTGCAATTTATTTTAATTTATAGTGTCCACTTCACTGTAAACCTAGCACAAAGCTTGACTGATTTTGCATTTATATGCCATTGTTTTGATGTCACTAATAACATAAATCAACAACAATTTTTCTCAGGATTAAATGGGGTGGGGGTGGGGATTCAAGCTGGCTAAATATAATCACCCCAACTGCAGAAGTATGATGTGTTGTTTGAATCATATATGTGATGTTTGCTCTGTCTAGAGTGATGAGAGATGAGTGACTGTCTTGACCGTGCAACTGACCCAGGTCAATGAGAGAGCAAAGAAAACTCACACAAGGATGCAGACTTGATCAGCCTCACCATTGCCCACAGTGTCACAACCAGAGCATACCAGCATTGCACAGACTACTGGGCCTGAACTGATATTGTACAGTAGCCCATCTGGACCGTTTCTGGGCATTCCATAGAAACATGCAGATCCAATTAGTGGCTATGGTAATCATTTCCTCAATAACCAGTGCAGGACTTTAGCACCAGATTTGAGCTAGCCATGGACCATGTCCATTCCAGTCTCAGCCTATGTCCTCTACCACCAGGACTGGGTACTAAAATCTGTCTTCCTGGCATACCTAGCCCTGATTTTTCAATAGGAAGACAGCATCAAGCACCTTGACATGCCACTTTCTCTGGATCTGTTTCAGCACCAGATGGACTTCAGAAATACCATCTTCCTTCTTCAGTCTGACCATATTCAGGGAAGATTCAACCTACAGAGTTACGTCTATCTCTTCCAGTACTGTACAGACCTTCCACATTTCATTTTCCTAACCAGTCTTCTTTAAAACAGTTATCACAGTTTGGTCAAATCTCTGTTGTCTTACACTGCTGTACAAGGCAAATTAAAGACCCAGTCATCAACAGATCTTCCTTTTCACAACAATGACCCACATTAAACTTGAAGCAGTTGAACACAGTCTTTTACAACACACATGCTATTTATCTACACAAAAATCCAAGATGTTGACAGAGACACTGCATTTCTGAGATTGTTGGAACCACTCATGTGCATAGACTGGAAATCCTTTGTCACCACACAGCAACTTACATCATTGTAATGATTAGCTCCATACTCAACTTGATCTTGATGGTGGCATATTTCAGCAATCTGTACATAGCCTAAATCCTGATGGCATATTTCAGTAAGCTGTTCATATCCTAAATTCTGATGGCATATTTCAACAAGCTGTTCATAGCTTAAATCCTGATGGCATATTTCAACAAGCTGTATATAGCCTAAACCCTGATGGCATATTTCAACAAGCTGTATATAGCCTAAACCCTGATGGCATATTTCAGCAAGCTGTACATAGCCTAAACCCTGGTGGCATATTTCAGCAAGCTGTACATAGCCTAAATTTTGATGGCATATTTCAGCAAACTGTACACAACCTAAACCCTGGTGGCATATTTCAGCAAGCTGTACATAGTCTATTGTATGGTTCTTGTACTCAGAAGAGCACCTTAAGCCTTTCCAACATATAATTGCATCTGGACACCCCAACCATATTTTAGTGCAATTCCCTTTTGATGCTTTCACCACATCAGTGTAAGCATGGTTTTGGATGCCCATCATCCTAATGTAAATGTTTCTAAGCATCCCGTATCATCCATGTGAATTTGTATGGTCATTTCATTGTGCCACTCTGTTCCAGTTAGAAGGGATTTCTGAATGTTTCTAGTATGATGTCATAATACATGGCTAGTTTATTAGATGAACCCTAAATAGCCAGACATCAGAGGGCATTAGAATTTCCCTCAAACTGGAAATGGCTTGTACTATAATTACAAATGGAAGCGTGGAATCAAACTCTGAGACACTTAAATTCATTTCAAAACTTTGTCAGTAATTATGAACAATTGTTTTAAGAATATAGACAAAAAAGAACAGCAAAATAAACCACAATAAATTACATAACAATCAAACAAGTGATTGCTGATCAGGAAGCTCAAAGTTAAGTTGCATCTCTTTTTATGATACACTTAGCTTGGGACCAACTGTATGATGCATAAGAAAGCCAGAATGTTGACGTATATCATCTTTTACTTTTGAAAAAAGACAATGAGCACTTTTTAGGCTGAAAGTATCAAAAACGCATGTACCAGTATACATTTTGTTTATGTGTGTGTGTGTGTGTGTGTGTGTGTGTGTGTGTGTGTGTGTGTGTGTGTGTGTGTGTGTGTGTGTGTGTGTGTGTGTGTGTGTGTGTGATTTGGATTTTTAATGTAGCTTTGACTATTTTTCAGTCATATCACTATGATGTCTGTAGTGTAGTAGTTTATAGTGATGTCTAGCACTGGAGCATCATGCTGCAGACATGTAGCATCATGTCCCACCCAGTCACATTATCCTGACACCAGGATGACCAGTCCTAACACTAACTTCTTAATGCTGAGCACCAAATGAGGCAGCTGATGTTCTAACCACTAGGCCACCAGAGCAGTCTCATTTTGTTTACAGCCATGCAGTTACATTTGTAGCACAGTGTACAGTGTAGCAAAAAGTTACATGTTTATGGAGATGTTGTTTAAGGATGTGAGGGAAATGGTTAATACTTATGTTTAGGGATGTTAGGGAAAGGGTTAATACTCATGTTTAGGGATGTTAGGGAAAGGGTTAATACTCATGTTTAGGGATGTGAGGGAAAGGGTTAGGTAATACTCATGTTTAGGGATGTGAGGGAAAGGGTTAATACTCATGTTTAGGGATGTGAGGGAAAGGGTTAGGTAGGTAATACTCATGTTTAGGGATGTGAGGGAAAAGGTTAATACTCATGTTTAAGGATGTGAGAGAAAGAGTTAATACTTGTGTTTAGGGATGTGAGGGAAGGGGCTAGGTAAAGGGATAGGTAATACTCATGTTTAGGGAGGTGAGGGAAAGTGTTAATGCTCATGTTTAGGGATGTGAGGGAAAGGATTAATACTAGGTAAAGGTAAAGGGCTAGGTAAAGGGATAGGTAATACTCATGTTTAGGGAAGTGAGGGAAAGGTTAATACTCATGTTTAGGGATGTGAGGGAAAGGGTTAATACTCATGTTTAGGGATGTGAGGGAAAGGATTAATACTCACATTTAGGGATGTGCGGGAAAGGGTTAGGTAATACTTATGTTTAGGGATGTGAGGGAAAGGTTTAATGCTCTTTGTAAAGGGGTGTGTGGTGTGTGTGTGTGCCCCTCTGTTAAATGATTTGGCAATCGTTATCTAGAGGTTGACCTCCCTCTATATTATTGCCCAGTGTGAGTGGATGGATCGAACACTGACAGAGAACTGAGAAAGACTATTGAGAAGAAATAAATATGGGCCCCCTTAAATAATAAAAATAAAATAAATTTAAATTAATTAATACATAAACTAAAATTGCAATTTCAATCCAACAGATTTACATTAATGGAAGTAAATAGCAGTGTTCAATTTACGGATTCGTTCATCATAGTAACGGGTGGTGAAAAGAGTACAATATCTACGCCTGACTTGCATCACCTGGCGTCGTTCCTCTATTGACTTTGTGTATTCCATGTCTAGCGTGTATGCTTGGTTCTTCCTCTGACCCTTCTATTCCAAACTCTCTATTTGCGGACTTTCCTCTTGGGCTGTCCTCATCGGATTTTCTAGGGGAGGGATATAGAAAGCTGTTCCCTTAATGCTGTTTCTTTTCCACACAATCGTGCATCCTAGCACTATAGCCTGTCTTTTCCTTTCAAGACAGCTATCTGGCCTCTTTACTTGTTAACAAGGGAAAACATTGTTCTTTTAGGTTTCCCATGGAGTCAACCTGTCTTCTCTCAAGCAAGATTTCTGACTAACTAATTTTGACTAAGGTTGGTAAATTTAAACTCCCATAACTTCCAAAGTGTACACCTTAATTTTTACTGACCAATTGAAAGCAACTGTTCCTACATTTTTCCCAAAATAATCATGTCTTTCATCAGATTTTGACAACCTATATGATGCAAACAACTTTCCTTTGAAGATCAATTATTTGACATGAGGTCCTTTCTTGCAGTTATGGTTGGTGACCCTACAATCCTTTCCCATGATAGCATTATGGTCAATTCTACTGAACCTTAAACGTAGGTCCTTTTATGTTTCAGAGATAAAATAAGGGAAATATCAAAGTGACCTTTCTCAAAGACTTTTCTGGCTTGACTATGATAAAATTTTAATGCACAATTTATTCAACTTGAAGATTCAGTACTTTTTCAAAATTCAACACATTACACTCTTTTAAGGATGTGGGGGAAAGTGTTAATACTCATGTTTAGGGATGTGAGGGAAGGGGTTAATACTTATGTTTAGGGATGTGAGGGAAAGGGTTAATACTTATGTTTAGGGATGTGAGGGAAGGGGTTAATACTTATGTTTAGGGATGTGAGGGAAAGGGTTAATACTTATGTTTAGGGATGTGAGGGAAAGGGTTAATACTTATGTTTAGGGATGTGAGGGAAGGGGTTAATACTTATGTTTAGGGATGTGAGGGAAGGGGTTAATACTTATGTTTAGGGATGTGAGGGAAGGGGTTAATACTTATGTTTAGGGATGTGAGGGAAGGGGTTAATACTTATGTTTAGGGATGTGAGGGAAAGGGTTAATACTTATGTTTAGGGATGTGAGGGAAAGGGTTAATACTCATGTTTAGGGATGTGAGGGAAGGAGTTAATACTCATGTTTAGGGATGTGAGGGAAGGGGTTAATACTCATGTTTAGGGATGTGAGGGAAAGGGTTAATACTCATGTTTAGGGATGTGAGGGAAAGGGTTAATACTCATGTTTAGGGATGTGAGGGAAAGGGTTAATACTCATGTTTAGGGATGTGAGGGAAAGGGTTAATACTCATGTTTAGGGATGTGAGGGAAGGGGTTAATACTCATGTTTAGGGATGTGAGGGAAAGGGTTAATACTTATGTTTAGGGATGTGAGGGAAAGGGTTAATACTCATGTTTAGGGATGTGAGGGAAGGGGTTAATACTTATGTTTAAGGATGTGAGGGAAAGGGTTAATACTTATGTTTAGGGAAAGGGTTAATACTTATGTTTAGGGATGTGAGGGAAAGGGTTAATACTCATGTTTAGGGATGTGAGGGAAAGGGTTAATACTCATGTTTAGGGATGTGAGGGAACGGGTTAATACTTATGTTTAGGGATGTGAGGGAAAGGGTTAATACTTATGTTTAGGGATGTGAGGGAAAGGGTTAATACTCACTCATCTGTGCCATTCCTGCCTCCATTAATCTCCAGCTCACATAAAGAGATGTGTTCCTATCTTCAACAGGCCTTGGAGAGGCAAGCAAATCTAGTTCTAGAGACAATTTTTATTTACCTAACTGAGTTGAGAGATGGAGGAAGGACTCCTTTAGGGCATGCCTGATGGGAAAACCCTCCTCCATGCCTTTTTTACCAGCGAGGGCCCAATTTCGAGAGCCACTGATGATAAAACATGGAGAGAGAAGGAATAATATCGGTCCTATTTCTCAGACTCCTACATCTTTCCTACAGAAATGCATTCCTTACTCATGCTACTTTTTTCTGACTTTTTTCTGACATCCCAGAGTCAGAAATACTTTAACACTTTACCACGGAAAGGGAAAGATTTTGCCTTGATGACTTGTGGGTCTTTTAAATCATCTTGGAGGGTCTCCAGCTCATATTCAGTACCTCTCCTAATGTTAATGACTCCATTTGCTACAAGTATCCACAGAGACCCATACAAAATCAACATTCTCAACATGGCCGAGATGGTCTGCAACACAAACTTATCAGAATTTTACTTTAGACTTTTCCCAGTTCCAGGCAACCTCTGGTCATTGGTTGAAGCTCTCTCAGCCAGCACATTTAGGCATACAAATTCAGAATGGAGACAACAAGACTGGCTGACAGGGTCATTCAGCCTAATCCTCCATAATACACACCTTATTCCCATTTATAGGTACTGCCTTTTGATCTGAATTGGTCTTCATATGAATCACAGAAAGAGTCTTGTCATACATTAGAAACATCTTCATGTCCATGACTTAAAGCCACCTCCATGTCCATGACTTACAACCACCTCCATGTCCATGACTTAGAACCACCTTCATGTCCATGACTTAGAACAACCTTCATGTCCATGACTTAAAACAACCTTCATATCCATGACTTAGAACAACCTCTATGTCCAGGACTTAGAACCACCTGGATAAAATTATGCAAAATTACCATTTAAGCAATCTTTGGAACTGAGACATGAAATTACTTTATCTGCTTCTTCTTCTCCTTGGATTTTTTTTCAGCAGATGTGAATTCAATCTCATTCCATCTCAGCATTTCATTACCTGATCATCAGGAGTTCAAATCCCTTTTGAAATGAGTTTGTTTCCTGTGAGAAAATAGCCTTCTTCCTTGAAAAATGTACCTTGAAAATCCTCCATAGTGTCTTACATCCATCAAATATCAGCTTGGGAATTTCTTTACGTCTAGTTCTTTTCAGTACAGTCATTGATCTTCTAACAATGTCCTTATTGGTTAACCTGGTCTACCTGCAGTTTCCAAAACGATTCAGTTTCTATCATGATGACCACCTGCTTTCTTTGAAAAGAACAGACTCCTGCTCATAGGAGAGCATTCATTTGTTTTGAAACAGGTGTCAATTTTGATCTCTTCTTCCCAGGAGCATTTTAGAATTCTGTTAGGAAGGAAGGAATGATATTTCCACACAAACTATGTCATCCAGGATTCATTGGGTTTTCTGAAGGAAACTAATCCAAAACCAGATAAAGTTTTTTCTGCATAACAGGTCATGGAGTTATAGCATTCACCACAATCATAGCACTTAAGTGCAATGCTACCCTTCCTGACATCATTCAAACAGTGAGATGGCAGTCAGAAACCACATTCTTCAGGTTTAATTTAAGAGACCTTTCACCCCAATGGACTTAATTTGACCTGGTGAGACTAATATCAGCAGTACAACAGGCTGCCTTTCATCCCAATGGGCTTAATTTGACCTGGTAAGACTAGTATCAGCAGTACAACAGGCTGCCTTTCCATAAGGCTTAGCAACTTCATAACAGCATGGATTACTTTCTTTATGCTGGATTTGTGGTAGAAATATTTCCTGTCTTCATTCACTGATCATGTGATAACCGTATCTCATACAAGACTCGAATCAACTTCATGTCTATTCGGAGACCTGAACTTGGGCCAACTCTGGGGTAAGGGGATGTAACTCCTCTGGCTGTTACCTATTCTGCTTCTTTTTGGGTAATGTAGTTGAAGAAACAAAAAATGTTTGGACTAAAACATTTTTATGATACGCACCTGATTATACTTGCACATCAAATATGGATGCTACAGATACCATGTCTTTTCCTTGCTTAACCTGCTAGCCTATTTTGAACAAAGTCAGAGATCATGGGCCAGGGGGTGGGGTGTAGTTATTTAGATTAATGTATATGGTCAATTGTAAAACAATTTGAATCTGTCTGTATTTGCACTGTTGGAAGACATGAATGGCAATCATACATTGCAAAGATTAAAAGGTATTATTGGAATTGGATGGCAAAAGGTCAAAATTCAAGGTCACTGTGGTCAGTTACTTTATGATTTTATTTTTGTTAACAACAGCTTGTATCATGTGTAGGCAGCAGACTTAATTTGATATTAAGTCTATGTAAATGATGCATCCTTTGGAATGACAGATCAGAAGGTCAAAGTCAAGGTCAAAGGGTGAGTAATTTTTTTATGTGGTAGATTGTTGACAGTTTTTATGAATTTGATACATTGCATGTAAATTTTACAGAGAAGATGGAACATCCCTAGTATATGGATGGAACATCCTGAGCATCTGGATGGTAAGAAAGTCAAAGTTGCAGGGGATGTTTGATAGTGCATTAATGAGTCAATTTCTCACTATTGCAGGCAAATCAATGAATTTATTTCTTTTTTCACAATGTTTCAAATATGATTTAGTAAAACACTCTGTTGTCTGTTATGCAGTTTGGTACCTAAATTCTAGATGTGCTGAAAGAAAAAGCAGATCACAAATTTCCATCTGTTGTCCCTCATGATAAAAGGACACATTTCTATAAAAGGACACATTTCTAGTGTTCTTCTCTTTCAGAAACTGCAGGGATTTGAATTTTGTCCTGTTTGCTTTATATTACCCTTCATGCTTACATGACTTCCCTGTTACATATATGTAATTAAATTGCTTGTGTGTTAGTTTTAAAATTCTTTTTTATTTTAATTTTGTTTCATTACATTTTATTGTAATGGTTATTTTCATGGGATTCAATATTTTTTCCAGTAAATTCAGTTTATTTTGAATGTAAAAGCTGTTACATGAGTATTATTTTTAGCTCACTCTGGTACACAGATTTTGTAAACATAGAGTGATAACAATTGGCTATTTCCAAGGTCATTTCGGCCCGCGTATTAACTGGATTGTAAACAGCCTTTCTTTTTTTATATATTTTCAGTGTGAGAATTTGGTTCTTAGATTGAGCTATTCTAGCTATGTGACAATTGGCATTTTTTTTATTACGCTGTTTGATGTTAAGAGACCATGTGACCCATCACGTGAAACTGAAATGACATTTTATTTGGGTTTTAATACTCGTGTTCAGAGTTTTTCGTTTAGTCGTATTCTTGACACCTTGAGGGTACAAGGTGTTTTATATTGTTGATGCTGGCTTGTTCTAAAGTTTTTTCTATTTTTTGGAATTTAATAATTTATTCTCAAGAAAACTAAACAAGTGTACTTTTATATAAAAAGTTCTGGGAGAAAGAAATTCAGTGGAAATTTATTCTGGAGTTCTATACAGAAACATAAACTGTGATTCAATTGAGGATCTGTTACCAACAGCACAACGGTCTCATCTGACGTCATCGCCTCCATATTGGAATTTCATTGAGATGCAAACCCGGATTTTATTAGAACTGTTTAGTGATAGGACTTGTATTTTTCAATCTTAGGATTAAATTTTGTATTATATTCACAAACCGTAAGTCCTATTTCCAAGTTTTACATTGTTTTCTAGGGAAATAAATTATTTTGTTAAAATATACAAAGCTTGTTGATTTCACTCTCTTCTGCTGCTACGTTTGTACAAGCCTACACGTAACAGGAGAAAACTGGGTTTGCTCATCCTTGGATATTTGAATTTGGCTAAAATATTTCAGAAAATTGTTTTTTGAAATTTAGATTCCCCTAGTTTTCAAATCCCAAGTACAATTTTACATTTTGTTTGAAATCTTTATTGAAAACAACAGGCTTTCATTCACAATGTCATTAAAAGTGGAAACTTTTCTTTCTAGTCCAACTCAGGAGCAGTTGGATAGTCTGAAAAAGATGAGTTGCTTGAACTTGCCAGAATGTATGATCTTTCTGAAGCAAAATATTCCTTAAAGAAACAAGTAATAAAAAATATTTTCATTCAATATTTGATAGAGAAGAATGTTCTTGATAACAGTGTTTTGGCTACGGTCAGTAAGTCAGTATCAGACTCTGACATAAAAGTAATGGAATTAAAAATGAAATACAAAATGGAATTGGAGTTAAGGAAGCTCGAGCTTCAGAAAGAGGAAAGAGAGAAAGATAAACAAATGCTTTATGAAAAAGAGGAGAGAGAGAAACAGTTGCAGTTGCAATTTGAAGAGAAGCAATTGCAATTGCAATTTGAAGAGAAGGAGAAGAGAGACAGGAGAGGGAGAAAGATAAACAAATGAAATTACAATTTGAAAAAGAGGAGAGAGAGAGAGACAGGAGAGGGAGAAAGATACACAGTTACAATTTGAAAAAGAGAAGGATGAAAGGGAATTTCAAATTAAAATGAAAGAATTTGAGCTGGCAAGTGAAAAGCATGATCCCACTTCACATACAAATTCAAGTTTTGACATTACAAGAGATATCAGTTAGTGTCCCTTTTTGGAGAAAAAGAAGTAGACAAATATTTTCCTCATTTTGAAAAAGTTGCAGAAAATTTGAAATGGCCAATAGAGTATTGGACTCAGCTACTACAATGTGTACTAATTGGTAAAGCTAGTGATATTTACCATTCAATGTCAGTACAACAAAGTTCTGACTATGATTTGGTTAAGGAATGCATTTTAAAGGGTTATGTGTTAGTCCCTGAGGCTTATTGGGAAAAATTCAGAAACTATAGAAAAGAAACTGGACAAACTTAGGTTGAATTTGCAAGAGAAAAAGAACAGTTATTTGAAACATGGTGCTTAGCCCAGAAAGTTGAACATGATTATGAAAATATCAAACAATTTGTGTTACTTGAAGAGTTTAAGAACTGTGTCCCTAATGACATTAAGAATCATCTTGAAGAGCATGAGATTGAAACCTTGAAAAATGCTGCTCTTGCTGCTGACAAGTATTCCTTAACTCATAAAGTTCCTGTTGTTAGAAAATCTTTCACTCAGCAGTCTACTGGTAGAAAGGTATTTCAGCCTAATGCGACTCCTTCTAAAACTCAATCTGGCACAACTTCTAAAAATAAAGCTTCTGATAAACTTGATTCAAAATCCTTGTCTATTCCTACGTGTACCTATTGCAAGAAAAAAGGACACATCATTTCTGATTGCTTCAGATTGAAATATAGGCATCAGAATCAATATAGACCTATCCCAAATGCTCTTATTTCTAAGAGGTCAAGGTCACGGTCATGTATTGAAAGCAATACATTTGTTGGGTCTATTAAGCCCCAGTCTGATTTTATTATGGAGAATTCTGAACCATACATGTCGAAGGGTTCTATATCACTCTTGGGTGATTTGGCCAATCCTATCCCTATTAAAATTTTAAGGGATACAGGAGTTTCTCAGAGTCTTTTATTATCAGGTACTTTGCCTTTTTTTTGAGAAGTCTTTTTCTAATGAGAGTGTTCTTATTCAGGGAGTAGAGTGCGGCTTTGTTAATGTTCCTCTCCATTCTGTAAATTTGTCATCAGACTTAGTTTCAGGACCTGTGACAGTCAGTATAATGTCTACTTTATCCATTGAGGGCATTCATTTGTTGCTAGGCAACGACCTAGCTGGAGACAAGGTTGTGGTTAATCCACTTGTAACTGACAAGCCTTCTTTGGATCAGAAAGTTGATCATATTGAAAAAGAATACCCTGATTTATACCCAGCTTGTGCAGTTACCAGAGCTATGGCAAAGAAAGCTCTTGAGAATGATTTTGAAAAGGAAGGTACTCCTTTAGCTGACACATGTATTGGTCAGGATTTTGATGAGGTCACTTTCACTCCTAATTTGGATCAATCAAAAGGTATTGATCACAGTGATCCTCTTTTAAATACTCATTCTCTTTTATCTAATCAGGGTGATAAACGACAATCACTTGTCGTCAAACAGGAAAAAGATCTGAGATCTCCTATTTGTTTCAGAGGGCCATTAGTGAAACTGAAGCCACTGAAGTATCTGTCTGTTATTTCATTAAAAATGGAATTGTTATGAGAAAATGGAGACCTCCCAAGGTACCTGCTAGTGACAAATGGTCAGTGAACTATCAGATTGTAGTTCCAAAATCTTACACACAGGAAATACTTAGTTTGGCCCATGAAACTCCTCTGGCTGATCATTTAGGAATAAATAAAACTTATTACAAGATCTTTACTCACTTTTATTGTCCAAAAATCAAAAGTGATGTTTTTAAATTTTGTAGATCTTGTCATACTTGTCAAATAGTAGGAAAACCCAATCAGAAGATACCTAAGGCTCATCTGCAGCCAATTCCTGCATTTGACAAACCATTTAGCAGAATTATGGTAGATTGTGTTGGTCCCTTACCTAAGACCAAGTCAGGCAACCAATATTTGTTGACCATTATGTGTGCATCAACAAGATTCCCAGAGGCAATTCCTTTGAGGAATATTATAACCAAAACCATAGTAAAAGCTTTGATAAAGTTTTTTACTCAATTTGGCCTTCCCAAATCGGTCCAATCGGATCAAGGGTCAAATTTTATGTCTGGAATTTTCCAGCTTATTATGCTTGAATTTGGCACTCAGCAATTCCAGTCAAAAGTGAAACTATAGTTTCACAGAACTTCAATTGAGAGACGTTTTGAGTCTTGTAATTGAGCTCATTCTCTCTTGCTCATTCTTCAAAATTTTCTTCAAATTAGATTTTATGGCCCTTACAAAGTGAAGAAGAAAATGAATGAGTTAAATTACAATAATAGTATTCTGATCTAAATAAATTATAGGAGTACTAGTATATTGAAAGAGATAGCCAGGTAAATTATGCAATTAATTTAGTTGTACCTGTCCCACAAACTGAGGATTTAAGTGAAGAAATTCAATTGGACTCTGTTGATCTTGGAGCAACAAATCTTTGGAATTCAGAAATTATGAAAGATCTGGACCAGAAACATTTACATTTGCAACAACAAGAAAGGAATGAACTTAAACAGTTATTATTCGAATATGAGCACTTGTTTCCAGATATTCCTACAAGGACAAACAAAATGTTTCATGACGTTGAAATTGTGGATTCAAAACCTGTGAAACAACAGCCATACAGGATGAACCCTCTCAAACAGGAATACTTGAGAAAGGAAATTCAGTATTTGTTGGAGAATGATTTCATAGAGCCCAGTAAAAGTGATTGGAGTTCACCATGTATACTTGTTCCGAAACCGGATAAAACTTTCTGTATGTGCACTGATTATAGCAAGGTGAACAGTGTGACAAAAACAGATTCATTTCCATTACCAAGAATCGATGATTGTATTGATAAAATTGGAAATGCCAAGTATGTCACCAAATTTGACTTTCTGAAAGGATTTTGGCAAATTCCACTAACTGAAAGAGTGAAAGAAATTTTAGCATTTGTGACTCCAGATGGACTCTATTAATATAAAGTAATGCCGTTCGGGATGACGGGTTCCCCAAGTACTTTTCAATGCTTGATGAATATGATTAACTCTGGTCTAGATAATTGTGATGCTTACATTGATGACGTCATCATCTACAACAACACCTGGAAAGAACGTCTAGCTATGATTCGAAAATTCTTTGAAAGACTCACTGATGCAAATTTGACAATCAATTTATCTAAAAGTGAGTTTTGTTGTGCTTGTGTAACTTTTTTAGGACATATTGTGGGACATGGTCAAGTTAAACCTATAGATGCTAAGGTCAAGGCTATATCTGATTTTCCTGTGCCTGTCAGTAAAAAGCAACTGATGCGATTTTTGGGTATGGCCGGATACTATCGAAAGTTTTGTTCCAATTTTTCCAATATTGCTGAACCTCTGACTAACTTGTTAAGTAAGAAAAACAAGTTTCTTTGGACTGGAAAATGTCAGGAAGCTTTTGATAGATTAAAAGCCATACTCAAAAGTGTGCCGGTTATCACAGCTCCAAATTTCAGTCAATTTTTTAAATTATCTGTGGATGCAAGTGATGTTGGGGTTGGAGCAGTATTGATTCAAGAAGATGGAAATGGTGTTGATCACCCAGTGTGCTATTTCTCTAAGAAATTAAATAAGCACCAAAGAAATTACTCAACAATCGAGAAGGAATGTTTGGCTTTAATATTGGCATTACATCATTTTGAAGTTTACATTAGCTCAGCTCCTTCTCCGGTTGTTGTGTATAGTGATCACAACCCCCTTACTTTCATCGACAGGATGAAAAATAAAAATCAAAGATTATTAAGGTGGAGTTTGTTTTTGCAAGAAAATAATCTTAACATCAGGCACATCAAAGGAAAAGACAATTTGATTGCAGATGCACTTTCCCACGTATAGAACTATTATTTCATGTACACTTTGCATAATTCATAAGAGTTTTCTTATGTAATTTTGTTTTACCTTGTGTATAATTTACATATGTAAAAAGAAAGCTTTATTATATAAATCTTTCTTTTTCTTTATGGGGGAAGTGTTACGTATATGTAATTAAATTGCTTGTGTGTTATTTTTTAAATTTTTTTTTATTTAGATTTTGTTTCATTACATTTTACTGTAATTATTATTTTCACGGGATTCGATATTTTTTCCAGTAAATTCAGTTTATTTTGAATGTAAAAGCTATTACATGAGCATTATTTTTAGCTCACTCTGGTACACAGATTTTGTAAACATCGAGTGATAACAATTGGCTATTTCCAAGGTCATTTCAGCCCGCGTATTAACTGGATTGTAAACAGACTTTCTTTTTTTTTTTATATATTTTCAGTGTGAGAATTTGGTTCTTAGATCGAGCTATTCTAGCTATGTGACAACTGGTATTTTTTTTATTATGCTGTTTGATGTTAAGAGACCATGTGACCCATCACGTGAAACTGAAATGACATTTTATTTGGGTTTTAATACTCGTGTTCAGAGTTTTTCATTTAGTCGTATTCTTGACACCTTGAGGGTACAAGGTGTTTTATATTGTTGATGCTGGCTTGTTCTGAAGTTTTTTTCTATTTTTTGGAATTTAATAATTTATTCTCAAGAAAACTAAACAAGTGTACTTTTATATAAAAAGTTCTGGGAGAAAGAAATTCAGTGGAAATTTATTCTGGAGTTCTATACAGAAACATAAACTGTGATTCAATTGAGGATCTGTTACCACCAGCACAACGGTCTCAACTGACATCATCGCCTCCATATTGGGAATTTCATCGAGATTCAAACCCGGATTTTATTAGAACTGTTTAGTGATAGGACTTGTATTTTTCAATCTTAGGATTAAATTTTGGATTATATTCACAAACCGTAAGTCCTATTTCCAATTTTTACATTGTTTTCTAGAGAAATAAATTATTTTGTTAAAATATACAAAGCTTGTTGACTTCACTCTTTTCTTCTGTTACATTTGTACAAGCCTACACATAACATTCCCCCACCCCCAATTTTCATCAGATCATTTTGAACTGTGGTAGAATTATTATTTATTGACAGAATGACACTTTTGGATATGATAATAACTGAGACATTTATTTCAAAAAGGACTTGTCTGGGAGTTTGCCTGCATGAAATTATAATCCTCTGGTTCAATATTTGTACAGAAATGTTAGAATTGGAAGAAATGCTTGGAATCAGCCTCTTTTAAATAGTGACTGTGCATGACTGTGCAGCCTTCAAATTTCCTTTAGTAGTGACTGTGCATGACTGTACAGCCTTCAAATTTCATTTAGCAACAACTGTGTGTGACTGTAGGGCCTTCAAATTTCTTAGTAGCGACTGTATATGACTGTAGGGCCTTCAAATTTCCTTTAGTAGCAACTGTGTATGACTGTAGAACCTTCAAATTTCATTTAGTAATGACTGTGTATGACTGTAGTAACATAGATATAATGAGGTAAACAGGCCTAGTGAGGTAACATGGGCCTAATGAGGTAACATAGGCTTAATGAGGTAACATAGGCCTAATGAGGTAACATAGATATAATGAGGTAAACAGGCCTAATGAGGTAATCTGGGCCTAATGAGGTACCATAGGCTTAATGAGATAACATAGGCCTAATGAGGTAAAATAGGCCTAATGGATAACATAGGCCAAATGAAGAAGAACTTTCATAGTATTGGTGGTCTCCTATTATAAAGGCAAGCTGACCTCTTTTTTGGATGACAGTCAAAGTTTGACCTGTCAGGAAGGGTTTCTCTTGGAGTGGGACACATTCAAAAAATGTACAGCATTGCTAGAAACAGTAGTATAAGGTAATCTCTTACCAGTGCATGGGTGAGTGGATGGATGGATGGAGTGGGTGGGTGAATGGATGAGTGGAGCAGGGTGTGTGGATGGATGAATGGATGGGTGGAAAGGGGTGGGTGGATGGATTGGTGGAGTGGGGTGGGTGGATCAAGGGGTGAGGTGGGGTGGGGTGGTGGCCTGTCTTAAGACATGCCTTGTGTTATAAAACAACTTTATTAAAACAATGGAGTCTCTGCATGATGAGGGTAGTTGTCTGAGGCTTTATTAATGAAACTCATCACCTTTTGATGTAGCAGAGGGCACCACTATTAAAGATAAATATATATAATCAATGTTTATATCAGTTTCACCCTGGCAGAGTTTTGTTCAAGAGGCATCTGTTTGCTGAAGGGATAAAAATATCAAGGTGATTTTACATTATCTTCATCATCTTGAAAATATTTACTGCTTGATTGGGTCTGTATTTCCTTCCACTTAAATCATTACAATACCCTTGGTGACCCAAGGACCAATGGCCAAAAGAGCCAATAAAATTTGTTTATCTTTTGTCAGAACACTGCAGGTCTGTCAAAGGAAGATCTTATCTGAAATCATTATCTGGATTGACTCTAAAGAGTCCCACACCTGAGGTATCAACTCTAGATTGAATTTCACTTGATTAGACTGGCTTTCTTGAATTTGCAACATATCTGACACACACTACAAGAAAATCAGTGAAGCAGTCTACTTTGCTGTATTTGTTTATATATGTCACATTAAACATTGATCTGCCATTACATAATGTACCTGAAGGTCCATAATGTTCAGTCTTTATGTAATGTCATGCAAACAACAGGAACTCCAATCAACTACACATTATCTCTGATCATTCCATTTGGCAGTTATATGTGCATTAACACAGGTGAACATCATAGTTATGGTTTACTATCTGAGAGTCATTCTGTAAGTAACAATGAGTGGTGGTGGTGGTGGTTTTTTTAAATATCATTTCATGCGACAGAGTTTAAAGAATACAATACTTGTTTAATATCTCCAAGGACAAATTCAACAGCTTTTCTCTCACCTGATCCAACACCTTGTTCTTTTGAATGAAAATACACATAATGGTTTTAGTGATTAAACTTGGATTGTTTGTTTGGCATGTTAATGCCTTGCTAGCTGCACATTATGAAGAAAGTCCTGTCCAGTTCTGATTAATTCTTTTGTGATTTTATTAGTTTTATTATTAAGAATGTCCTGTCCGGTTGTCATTATATTCTTTGTGATTTTATTATTATGAAAGTCCTGTCCAGTTGTCATTAAGTCCTTTGTGATTTTATTATTATGAAAGTCCTGTCCAGTTGTCATTAAGTCCTTTGTGATTTTATTATTATGAAAGTCCTGTCCAGTTGTCATTAAGTCCTTTGTGATTTTATTATTATAAAAGTCCTGTCCAATTGTCATTAAGTCCTTTGTGATTTTATTATTATAAAAGTCCTGTCCAGTTGTCATTAAGTCCTTTGTGATTTTACTTTCAATTAATGATGTCAGTATAGGGTTTATCCCAAAAGCATATATAATCCCTGGTTTAATCTTTCAATTAATTGCAATCCATAAAGCTAACAAATATTACAGAGTAAGTGTTGCCTTTGATTTTGATAAGAATTTTCTTAACAACTAATCTGGACAAGATTAATGGACATACAATGAAGTTTCCTTGCATAATGTTGATGACAAATTATTTCCATGATTCACTTACCCATCTTAAACTTGTGTAGCTAAATATTAATGTAAATGTTTTTAAAGGGCCTGGATAAAAAGAAAATAAAAGTTTTCAATTACTGTATATACTTGCTTGAAACCTGAGTCCAACGGCAAACTGCACAAACCACTGAAAACACCAGAAAAGGTTTGGAAGTTGAAACTGAACAGTGAGTTTTGGAAATTTAGTGACCTGCTAAATACTGAAAGATATGGTTGCAGGACTTTAAAAATCATTTTACATAATATCAATTTATTGTGTCCATATTACATCATATCAGTTTATTGTTTCCATTATTTACATCATATTAGTTTATTGTGTCCATATTACATCATATTAGTCTATTGTGTCCATATTACATCATACCAGTTTATCATGTCCATGTTTACATCATATCAGTTTATCATGTCCATATTACAACATATCAGTTTATCATGTCCATATTACGTCATATCAGTTTATTGTGTCCATATTATATCATATCAGTTTATTGTGTCCATATTACATCATATCAATTTGTTGTGTCCATTATTTACATCATATCAGTTTACTGTGTCCATATTACTTCATATCAGTTTATTGTGTCCATTATTTATATCATATCAGTTTATTGTGTCCATATTACATCATACCAGTTTATCATGTCCATGTTTATGCCATATCAGTTTATTGTGTTCATACTGAGGTTGCAGAATGGACTTAGCTGCTCTATGTATATCCATAAGACTTGTTTTTTGGGGTTTAATGCTTTTCAGCACATGACAAGTCAAACATTGTAGCCAATATATTTGGCTGAGGTAAGAAGCTGGAAAGAACCACAGATACACAGGAAAATACAAGCAAGCTTTCTCACATACATTGGTTGAACTGAGACTTGAACCCATACAGACACAGGTGAGATGTGAGCAGTCTGGAATGGCAGGTACCTCAAACCACTTAGCTGCCCATGTGGTGTAAGTTTATTATGCTTCCACTGAGGTTGCAGAAGGGATATGTTGCTTTGTTTCCCTATGTCTACAAGTCTGTACATCATGTCATTTTACTGTAAGTGTTCATC